>CAJNOJ010000025.1:277631-304816 GCA_905250025.1 Adineta ricciae
AATCATGGAAATTATACATCAAGATCATCTACAACTATACCTGTCACTCCGCAACAGCAACGTAGATGCTAAATTAATCGACGAAATATGGAAGGATTTGGCTTATTTAAAATCTCAAATAGCTAAACTAGACAAATCGAAACCATTCTTAGTACCAGTCAATGATCAAACCAAACTCATTCCTATCCAATATGCCATAGTACCAACCATCTTAGGAGTGGACATTCGTTCCTTTATGTATCCAACAACATCATCTCTTATCGCATATCCATACCATAACTTTCCAAGTCATTCGTTAATCAACATTTTAGATTGGGAGCATTTTCTATTAGAAATGAATTGTCAACGGCCATCTATTTATCTTCCTCCGACTTATACGATCACATCTTTACCGCTTTTGCCCACATTGACATCATTCAAAGATGAAAAATGTGCTCGATTGGCGGAATTTATTCTTTCTGCACAAACTCCAAAAACTAAAGATTGTCTTCGTCAATTTCCTATCGTCGACAATTCCACTCCGAAACAACAGATCACTCCTGTTTCTGCTGCCTTCGACGAAAGCATAGTTCGCGATTTACCATCCTTACCACGCCTCATCATCCCTTCTCACTGTCAATCTTTAGCAAAAGAGTTGGGTGTCTGTGTGGAATATGATCTTCGTACGTGTGCAACTATACTTCAATTATTGAGTGACGAAAAACACAGCAACATCGATCTGTACATTCAATGGTTAGGACATCTACAACTATATGCTCGTCAGCAACGAAATCAATTTGATCCCAAAAATCTGCTCGCCTCTTGTCGTTTGTATCTACCTGATCAAAAAGACTTCTATTCATTGGAACAACTTCTTATCGTATCTAGTGACACAAAGCATCTCAATGGAATATTGTCTGTTGCTAAATATCTCAAACTACAACTTATTTCACCGTCACACAACCAAATCTATTGGCAATTTAAAGAGTTGTTCAGTCTGTTAGATTGCACATGCAAAATTAACATTAGTCATGTGTATAAAACGATTTATCTCGCAAGTCAAGATAAAACAAATTTCTTCGTTTTGGGTGATTGTCTTACAACTTTAAATGATAATGGATTGGAAACGATGATAACTCTATTCCAATATTTAGAAGAATTAATACTAGAACGTGTTAAAGATAACAAAGACAATCATCCGGATTTGTATCGTACCATCGTTGAAAGAAAACACCCATCAGCTCCCGATGGCAGTCGAGAAGATTTGGAATGGCGTTTTAGTTTCACTTGTAATTCTCTATCACAACAACTGAAAGATTTAATTGATCTACCATCGAAAGGACCGAAAATTGGCCTTCTTACCATCGATCGACAACTGATTCCCAAAGAAGCAGGTACAATTATATATGCATGTTTAGAAACGAAGATCATTCAAAATCTATTGCGAAATTTCGGCAAACGCAGTTTTTTTTTACCACTTATTGCACGTACGTGCCCATTAGTTTTGGCAACATACGACATTGATTATCTTGAACGACGTGGTAAACTTCTCTGGGTGCATAAAAATCATAATCTGGAATACAGTCTTAAACAATTGACAGATATCTTTCGTTACACACTCAATGATCCAGCTATCGAAGTTGTGTCAGCGAAATATGCCAGTGTCAGTGTGCTTCTTTCGGATTCATTTATAATTAAACCAGCTAACGAAGACAACGAAAACGAAATTGATGAATATATGGTTGATAGTGACTATCCGTTTTGGATATTCGACAAAATGGTTCTTCTATGCACTGGAAACGTAGAAAGTGATGCATCCAAAGCCATCATTGCTACATCTGCTTTAGCTACTCTTCTACATAAGCGAAAATATCTCTCCTTTGACGACGCAAAATTGATCGCTCGAAGAGAAATTAGTAACTGCACGACATTTCGATCCGAACATCTGTCGAGTATTGCAAGTAGTAAGACCACTATTCATTCATATACAGACGTGCTCTTTCCTGTTGATCATCAGACAATCGAATCGATGGTTATCTCCATCGGAAAACATTGTACTACGGAAGAAGATTTGGAAGACGATACAGGAGCCATGGTTGCAGCTGAACGACGTGGCATCGATCGGATCTATCGTGATTCCGTACAAAATCAAAATCACCTTTCTCAACGCGAAAATAATCCGAACCAATGGTCAGATCCGAGGATTGTCGATGGTATTGAACACATCAAAATTGGTCGTCACGCCGAACATTTCTTTTTTACTTACTTACAACAGTGTTATGGCGCAATAGACGTGACACCAACGAAAAATTGGCGTTCATCAGCACGTCGTGATATCTATCCAAATTATTCGAGAAATATTGACGATTCAGTTGGCTATGATTTTGAATTACAAGATTTTCGCGAAATATTTGTTCGTGGTACAGGATCAACAAGTAAATATTGCTATTTCGAAGTGAAAGGTACCAGTGGAGTGTTTTCGAAAGAGAATACTCATTTTCATATATCCGACAATGAATTAAATACGTGCGAAGCGATTGCAAAAGACCCGAAAAGACGTGAGCGCGAAGCTTATTTCATTGTTATTATACAAAACTGTCTGGACCCAGAGAAAATTTCATTCGGTGCAACTATTAACTGGTAACGTTTGCTATTTTGTATTGGAAATAAAAACTTAGATTATTTATTATAGGAGTGATAACTTTCAACGAATAGCAGGTGTACCAGATAGTTACAAATGTAGAATTGCTTTACCTTTAGAGAGAAGTATCACTCATTCGAAACCTCAAGTACCTGAAGTCAATACTCATCATCAGACGCAACCATCGCAGACGCGTCAGGAAAGGGGTGTGATTGTTGACGATAGAAAACCACCTGTTCATCCTGAAACAGTGATTGCCCCAACTTCCGCAACCAATCAACCAAGCAAGTTTCCTCAACACAAGCCACCTCGTACATGGAGACCGAAACGACAATTACCACAAGCCCCTCAAAAAGATCTGCCTCAACAGACTCCGCCTTCTGAGCTAAGTCAACTACCTCCCTCGAATCTAGTTTCTCAACAAAAATCGGCTCTTTCACGAAAACAAAAACGACAACATGTACACTTCGCTGACGAAACTCAACTACCTCCTTCCAATCCACCACCCCAAGAAAATCGATCTCAAAATCCAAATCAAACTCCTCAATCAAATCCACCTCAGGAGAATCCACCACCTCAACAAAATCGGTCTCCTCATTCAAATCCAATTCCTCCAAAAGGTTCATCTGCACAAAGTTCAATTCCTTCTTCCAATCCACCTCCTCAACAACACCGACCTAAAGCAAACCCGACACCTCAACAAAACCTACCACAACAAATTTCACCTTCTGGCCCAAATCCAGTTTCTCAGCAACGGCCCACCGTAAATCCCACCGTACAACAGAATCCACTTCCATCACCGAATCTAACTCCTCAACGAGCACAGTTACTACATCCGGATCCATTATTCGTTCAAAGTCCATCTCCTCAACCGCCTAGACCTTCACTTGCCACTCAAGCTATGCAAGAGAATCCACAACCTCGTCCAAATCCATTTTCTCACCAAAATCCATCGTCTCCCCGAGCTCCACTTCCAATTCTTAATCCACCTCCACTGATGACTCCACCACCTCAACAGTATCGAGGTTCTCATCCGAATCTACACCTTCCACGCAATCCGCAACCTCGGAAACACTCTACAGTGCGAAAAAAATAAGCCCGTCAACGCAAACAGTGGCATCAACCAAGTGAATGACATCGAGTCCATAGTTTACCAGACCTGTTCTGAATAACTCCCGGCAACAACGGGAATCAACATCCGTATTTCATACGATTGCTTGTTTTTCCTTGTATCGTACCACTCATTTGTAAATAAACTATGTACTGATAAATCCAATCGCGATAACATCAGTTAAAAACAAAACATCAAAACTCCTATTCTTGAAAAGTACAGTGAGAAGATCCCATTGATAAAATCAGTTCATATGTGTAAGTACATTCTACAGCCTGGAAAATGACATTTCATTGTATTTCAAATTTAACGTGAAGCATTGATAAAACCGCCAATATCGATCATCAAGGACGCACATGACTTGTTCCTTCTCACCCCTATAGAACCTAAGCTATTAAATAATGATAAGCGAACGTCATATCGTCAATTGCACCGGTTGCTATTTGCCTCAATTCTTCCGTTTGATTTGTTTACAAAATTCTTTATCATAATATCAGCCATTCATCTTCTTAATCGAATTACACACACAGATAGGATGGGATTACTTGCACACATACAGATTGATAATCGTACATTGAAATAGTACATACACAATCCGTATGATCTATTGATCATTGCAAATAAAGATTTTTCGAACATATTTATCATCATTTATACGGATGTTTATTGTCAAATGGTTCATTTACGACTCAGTGTCTTTTCTCTCTCTCTCTTTCTTAGCACATACAAAGACCAATCAATGTTTCTATTTGATATGACTAGACAACAGGCAACAAACACAGTCGCATCTTTCTTTCATCATCATCTTTTTCAGATAATCTTACTTTTCTCGAAACTATCAGCCCGAAGGCTGCCGATTGTGTTTGACCCGAAACAAGCATCTCTATACGTTCTCTTGTAATTGGATACAGAGAAGAACACAAATTACTAGATCGTTATATATCCATATCAATATTATTGAATCAAGCTACAGTGAAGAGAAGTGCCGCCTGTATCCCTAATTCGACATGCCGACAAACGTGTATGTTTGTCGGGACGAAACAAATCATTAGTGTTTGTGCACAATTGAGAGAAAGTAATGAGTCAGTAAATGAACCATTTGACAATAAACATCCGTATAAATGATGATAAATATGTTCGAAAAATCTTTATTTGCAATGATCAATAGATCATACGGATTGTGTATGTACTATTTCAATGTTCGATTATCAATCTGTATGTGTGCAAGTAATCCCATCNACTAGGACATCATAGTTTCGATGCCGCGCGCCTAATTATTTATTGTTCCATTAGAGAGACAATGTGAGGACAATGAACAGCGATATTTAAATTTCGACTAGATGATGCAAATGTTTTTACCATCATTGATTTGTTTGAATCGAGTCTTTGAAACTAGAGAAGAAGAAGAAAAGTGTATACACATCTGATTTGATTCACATTCATTGATGATTTCTTTTCATATATAAATCCCTTGTCGATCAAATGATCATCATTTCAACGCCAAAGAGAAAAAGAACTTTTTTTTTTCTAAATATTTAGCCGTTTGCCGACTTAAATTTCGTCACGGTGTCGGCATAGAACGAAACTCGAAAGAAACAGCTCATCTTTCTCTTATTAATCAATAACGATCGATACATTGATGTTTTCAACACGTGTCTTCTTCACAAACACATTTATCTTGAGACGAAGAGAGAACAAGTGTTATTTTGACATTCGATCAAGAGAGAAGAAATACCTACTCGATTGTTAAGATCAAAAGCTTATATGAAATTCGTTTTCAAATGAAAGAAAGTAAAACAAAAAATGGAATTGTAACATATGCAAACAGCTGGGTTTGGATCAAAATTCTCTAATGAAGTGATCTATGCCTGGATGGCAAGAACAAATAACGTCGTTTCGCTTGTCTGCCACTACATCTAAATATCAACAATGAAAGTGAGAAAAGACGTCGAGAAAGAGAAAATAATGATACTGTGAAAGCAGTGTGTCTCTTCAAATGTCATCGAGTCAATTTGCTCTCCCTTTTTTCTCTCTCTATTGCTAAGTACCTTATGGTCTGTCAGTAAATGATATTTGATCGTCTTCATCACATTATATATACTCTCCTTGTTTAATATATCTATATACAAAGTTTGCAACAGTCAATAGACAACATCGTTCTATACTTTCACTGTGCTCATATGAAGGTTCCGAGATAATATCAAGGTTTCGTTTAACTCAAATGTCAAAAGAAAACCACTCAACTGTTTAGATCTTCAGATATCGTTGAGGAAAATTTCCCGAAACAAGAACGTTGTTTTTCACAAGATCAGATAACGACAACTATCTTAGACAGAGTATTTGTTCATCAATACAGTCGGTTGTGTCAATCATGTTCTATCGGTGAATCGTGATCTGAGACGATTTTCGAAAGAGAACTTTCCGTTTTTGTTCATACATTTTTAACGATGCCATTCATTGCCGAAATAGAAAGATCAGAGTATCAATAAACACATAAATTCATTATTTTCTCTTGCTTATTTTACAAGTCAATGTTCCTATTCGCTCCCTTGTATCATCTGGATGTTGATTGGTTGAAATATATCTCGCGTTTTTTCCTTCTCCTCTCTTGATAAGTTCTCACATCGGACACGAAAAAAGAAAAGAGAAAAAGAGATAAATTCTTAATGGTTGATACCCGATAAGCATTTAAAGTAATAGAGCAGCGAGAGAGAGAGAGAGAGAGACAGAGAGAGAGACAGAGAAGAGAGACAGAGAGGAGTGTTAATACCAAACCTAAAAAGGGATACGAGCGCGCGTACCAAAGAAATAGAGAGAAAGAGAGATTGAGAGATCGAATGATAGAAAAAGAAGAAGAAGAAGAAGAAAAAGGCAACGTTGCAAGTATAATTGAAAGCGAACGGCAGTAAGGTGAATTCGAGTGAAACCGAGTGCAACGGAAAAACCGAATCGAACCGTGAACTAATCGAACCAACATACACAAGCACGGGACACCGAGCGTAACAAAAGTAGATCAACCTACCTGCTTTGTCTGCATCCACTAACATACAAACGATTGCAATGGGTATGTAAATTGTCTACAGATGAATGACGATTCTATGTGCGAGATAACAAAAATGTTTCATCATTTTTTTTTTTCGTTGAGACGTGTTGCCTCAGTGACACACTAGAGCATTTACTTCTATGCTCACTTAGTTTATTCTTTTTTTTTTCACAAACGTCCACGGATAGAACAAAAAAAGACAGACGCAGAGAAAAAAAAGAGTAAGAGTATTTTTCTCTTCTTAGAAATTCAACTTGTTGATCCCTTCTAGTCTTACTGTAACATAAAATCATTTTTGTCAAGCAAGATAACACCGCTGACAATGTATTTCATTTTCTGAGCGACCGATAGAAGATTTCAGAAATCGTTAGTTTTCTAATCAAGTGATACACATTCAGTTCCCATGTCTTCGATTATAAGAGATCTATTTTCTAACAGGAGACAATATTTTGACTTTCACCCATTATCTATTCTTTTAAATAAACATATCATCGATCATCGTAATCGCTTTTTTCTTTTATTCAACCAATCTATGTGCGATCCGAAAGGAAATTCTGGCAACAGCTCAATATGCCAGCAAAGGAAAAAATGATAGATGATCAAGTTTCGTATTGATACTCACAAACTTGCTAAATGATTATTATCATCGTCATCATCAGCTTCGACTTCCTTTCGACAGATTGAGTATAGTAAATGTGAGAAAGAATGACTCCTACTGTGCATGTGATCGATGATGATGACAATTACGTGCTTCCGGAGTGTTTTTATATTTTATCAAAGATAAACTATGAATAATAACAAGGAATGAAAATGAGCAAAATTTTAATCAGTTCTATGGATTTTTTTCAGGAGATTATTCCTTTAATGATACAAGTTCCAATCAAAGTTATGGCGAAGTTAATCAATTGGGCGGCGTCTTTGTTAACGGACGACCCTTACCTACGCCAATTCGTTTACGAATTGTTGAAATGGCCAATTTAGGAGTACGTCCATGCGATATAAGTCGTCGACTTAAAGTTTCACATGGATGTGTCAGCAAAATTTTGGCACGTTACCATGAAACAGGTATAATAGATGTCAAAATAAAAGATTTATTGTTATTTATTTTTCGTTTTCTTCTGTTGGAGGTTCTGTATTACCTGGTGCTATTGGTGGGAGTAAGCCACGTGTAACGACGCCACGGGTTGTCGGTCGTATACGTGACTATAAAGTCAAAGATCCGGGAATGTTCGCATGGGAAATTCGTGAAAAATTACTATTGGACAATGTATGCGACAAATTCAATGTTCCATCGGTCTCATCTATTTCACGTATTTTACGCAACAAAATCGGCCCCTTATCTCAACCAAGCAGTGGAAGTGGTGGAGGTGGAAGTAGTGAACATAGCAATTCCAATTCTCCACCACTGGTTCCATCATCATCCTCATTCATATCAAATACAGTATCATCTGTTACACCACCCTCATCAGCAACATTAATGACTAAGCATGATCTTTCGCCCATTAATACTCCATCAGCAGTCTCATCGTCAGGTTCAATATGCAAAATCGAGCCACCGACATGGTCACCTTATGACCAATCAACATCATCGTCAGCAGCAGCAGCAGCGGCGGCGCATCATCATCGTTATCTTTATCCAACTGTTGCTTATCATCCAACATTTCAACATCAATTTGAATCAGCGATGAAATCACCCTATGCCAATGGAAATCATCTTACATCAAGCCCATCAAATAATGGCGATATTTCAAGTGCATTTACACATGCTCATCCCTATCATCATCAGCACCATCATCATCACCATCACTCGAACACAACTGTTAACAATACAAACAATTATACATCATTTTTTAATGCTTTCCCCTATACACAAGCAAGTAATTTTGCAGTTACAACACCATATTACCCATCTTCGTACGGCTTACCATTGACACCACAGGCTTCTTAAAGACAAAACCAAAAGAAAACATTGTTTTTTTTCTCTCTTTGTCTTCTTCTTCACGACAAATTTCATGTGTGCGTGTGTGTTTTCTCCTTTAGAATGTAAAATATATTGCTATTAACAATAATCAAATGATTCCCAAAACAGGAGTCGAATAACGAAATGACTCTGATTGTTTTATCTTGTGCTCTAGCTAGCGGACATTGATATAAATGTCGTTGATTTTGACGTAAAACGTCGTTTTTTGTTTTCAATTCCAACATATCGCGATATCGACTCGCCATTTCATAATCATTGTCCAAGAAGTATCCCAAACGAAAAATTACTGCCTTTACAGTGAGACTAACCTTTATCAATTATTGATTTTCATTCTCGTATTCATTAGGAGAACACTTGCTAATACTGATAAGACTATTTCGCTTCGATCTGATTGACAGTAGTCTATTGTGATCGGTGGTAAACAGGTGAATGTATCCATTGATTGATAAGTGTGAAAAAAATGTTTCCATTGATTAATCTCTCATTTGAATATGATGATCTATACGTTGAGTTTCGATGAGAAGAATGATTGCTATTTCGAATGGCAAAACATGTTGCTGTAAAAGGGCATCGATTTATCGTTCTATTTATGATATTACGTGATTATCCTCTCTCTCTCGATCGTAGAAAGAAAGGTCAACGATCTAATTGAGAAATTCATTTGACCATGAAGAGAAAATCAGAAAATAAGGAATAGCATTTACTTCTTCACCTGTTCAGATCTTATTTCAATTCATTTACATATCAAATCATTTGCTTCGGAAAATTTCATATTCGATTTCGTAGATTTCTTTTTTGTACACATGTCAAACAACGAATGAAGAAGAAGAAGAAAAAGGAAAAGATCGAAATGATCAATTATATTATTGACTGCCACTTAAGATGGAAATATTTTGTGAAAAGAATTTGGCATTTGCGAAATTACCGACGAACTAAAGGAGATTAGTTAGAACAGAAATTCATCGAAGAAAAAAACTACCGTCAACAGCAGCTGCATCGACTCCACGTCGATTCGTATTGGTTGTACGTCGTTGCGGCGATGTTTCACCTTGATTTTTATCGCGAATATTTCGATATCTTGATGTGTAAGATGGCCGACGACTCAACTGCACCCTAGAATTGATAAAATAAGCGTTTCGATAACAGGAGAATTTTTCAGATGCAAACATTTCTTCGTCTGATTCACGAGCATTTTTTCCCACGTAATGATTATCCGGTGGATTACTCTACAAGAAAATCATCTTCGATTAATTTGTTTAGGAATAAAAAAAGGATCTACTTCTTGTTCGTGTATATGATTTTGTTTTCCACCGGGTTGTGCTTGTTGTTCTCTCATAACTTGATCAAGTTTTCTGACGAGTTTTTCATTCTCTCGTGTTAACAGTTCATGGTCAGTGCGAATTCTTCTTGTTGTTGTTCCACTCAGTCGGCCTCTAAAAATTCATCACGAATATTATATCAACCGAATCAATCCAATATACCCATTGTCTTGACGACTGTCATACACATCGCTACTGGCCGATGATCGTATTGATGATTGGGAACCTGAATCGGTGTGTCGGAGTTTGAGTTTTGGTAAAACACTGGATTGAGAGCCGAGCTTTTGTCGCAGTTCGTAATTTTCATCTTTCAATTTGCGTACTTCACGTTTCAAACGATTGATAACGTTTTCTTTCGAGTCAGTTTTGACAATCGGCGCATTTTCGATATTCTTTGCACGATTTGCATAACGTAACGTACTCAGTGTTTCACTTTCACACGAGTGTGATGGAGATACACAGGCAAGCTCGAAGAAAATTAAGAACTACTACAAACAAAATCAACGAGGTCAACTTACCATCAAAGTGATACCATGACCACCTAGACTGTCAGCTAATAAACGAGTTAACTTCGAATCACGATAAGGGATATGACCGGCACGTTTAACAGGATCGCTGAGGGCCGATATGCACGTACCCAATGTCAGCAGACTTTTATTGATATTGTTCGTTTCAATTAATTGTTTACCTTTCGATAAACTTACTTTAACCTTTTCGCTGCCTGTCGAATGAAAAATAGGAGAAGTTTTTTCGTGAAAGATTTGTTGAACGAGGATTTTACCGGCTAAGTCAACGAATATCAATTTTCCCTGGCGAGTCATTTGCTCGGCAGAATTCTCCGATTCGGTTATATCCTGTTCGACTTGAATGGAAAGCATTGCGTGACTACGACTGGATGTATCATTAAGATTATGTGACGCCATTGCTCGATTTAATTCGCCTACAAGTCGTTCTTTATAAACAACTATGGAGAAAAATGTCATCCAAACCTTCTTCAAGTATTGTTAATAGTTCATCCATAGTTTCAATGTAGGTTTGAAAGAGATTTTCGACATAAAATCCATCTTCAACAGAACCGCGAATTTGTAAGCCTTGCGTATGAGCTGGATTGATCAAATCATGAATCTAATAGAAAGAAGAGAAGGAAATGTAACTACGAAAGTCATTCTTCATACTTGTTCGTTGTAAATTTCACAATAGGATACACGAATATAGTAAGGAGAATGGTTTTCTTGAGATTTCTCTCGTAAACGCTGAAATAGATAATTGATTGCTCGTGGGACTAATCCGAAATGCTTTATGCGGTAGTTTTCATCCATACGAAACTAGGAGAACACAATAAAGGTTTGATTTAACATAGAAAACAAAGTACATACAACACTTGCACCTCCGGGACCGATCATTGTATGTGTTTTCCCGCTACCTGTTTGACCATATGCAAAACATGTTGTAATATAACTGAAAAATAAAATGTTCAAGTCACCATAGAACAAGGTTAAGTCTGTTACCCTTCGATCGACATGTCAACGAGACGTTTGATACCGCTGTTTTGAAAAATATCTTCTTGGGTTGAATCACTTTGAAAAACACTGTCAAATGTAAACCGTCGGTTATGTTGCGCACCTTGAACCTGTTATACAAAGATACTTCTCAGCAGTGAACTAGCATCATCAGTCGTAGTTACCATAAGTGAACAATCATTTTCCATTTGTATTATAGCTCGATCATTTCTTTCCAATTCACGACTATTCATCGGTCGAACACTGTTGAATAACAAAATTGATAGAGATACGCTGAGATTATGATGAAGAACACTTACCGAACCACAACTCGAACGCGAGCTTTGTCGGCACCGAGTTCTTCCGGTGGGTCATTGCGGTATACACTAAATGGTAAAAGAAAACAAAATGAAGTCGAGATAGAATGTTGTTTTACTAATGTGTGCGCTGTTTGGGCATGTTTTTACGCATTGAAGTATTTATTGAACTATATGTTGATACAGTCAGAGCAGACATTATATAAGAATCGTATTCAATATCATTAAAAATCGATCATAATCCAAACTAGTCGGTTTGTTCGTTTCTTTTTGTTTACCACTTCTTCTTTTCTTACGATAACGATCCCTAAGTGTCCTATAGACATATGAAACAGTAAAGCTGCAGTCTCGAAACTAGAATTCTTCTCTTGTTCTTTCTTTTCTCTCTTCTTTTTCTTCTTTTTACGTGTAGTCTTTCATCGTCATTGCATATGACTTTCGAACTACTCACAATTTAGGTCTTCTTCTCTATTCTTCTTATTTTTATGCATATCTACCATCAACATTCTAAGAAGACACTTGACTTATGTGTACTTATCCATCATATCACTGATAAATTAAATCTTTTTATACCTATCAGCGGTTGACGAACTCTTTTGCGCGATGACCCAATCGATGACGGATGCGGAATTGATATCCGTTTGAAGACCGCGACTAACCGAATTCGGACCATCTTGATGCAAATCAGTCATGGTCTCGAAAGATGCCATTTCCAGACTTTCAAGCGATGGTATGTTTCGCGGTGTTCTCGATGGCTGCGGATACTGGTTTGGTTCAAGAAAACGAATACGACCTTGTACACCATGCTCCGGTGGATACGGTTCGCAATTTTTCGTTAGGAGATCATCATTACTCGTCGGAATTTGCAAATGTTTTGACTCTGAAGTTGCTGGAATCTCGATAAAAGAATACCTTTCCACTGCTGCTTTAGGCATCGTGTACTGTTCTCAGTTGAAAAACAAATGGTGTGCAAATATTCTCAGTACATTTCTTTTGTTTCCAAAACATAATAACAGTAATTAAAATCTTCTTAGCAAAACTTTAATTGAGACTTTATTCACATGCCATAGGAGAACAAAACCGGTCATTCATTCATTATTATTGATTGATCAGTCGTGCCACAAATCTTGTTTTTGTCACACAACAATCTACGCATTTGAAAAAGTCATTCTTCGAGTCGAGCTTTACGGAAAATATGGCAAGTCATGTTACTTAATGATTCGATACGAGAAAAGAAAACATAAAGGTTTATTATTCATACGATCTCAAAGAACTTTTTCAATTCATTCGTTAAAATCAGGAAACATACATTTGTCTCTATATTTCCTACTTTACTTAAATATGTTCGTTTGACAAGATCGTTCAAACAAAATCACGTCTATTTATCAATAATTGATTAACAAATGATTTCTATTTTCCTAAGCATCCTATTCGATATCTAATCACAAATCGAAACCTTAAGACATTGTTCGAATCACAAAATATTGATCATATCCTCATTACAGTGAAAGGTTTCAGTAGGTTTCTCAGACATAATCTACTGTTTTACTCACGTTCGCCGCATTGGAGTGAAATTATTTGTTGTACGTGTTTGATAATATTGATCTTCATATTCATAACTTGCATTCGACGGTGATTTGTAGTATCGATAATCAAAGTATTCATCGGCATCATGATTTTGTCGTTGATGGTTTATTCTCTTCTGACTACCATTTCGGTGAGATGAAATCGACATGTTACCTTCGGATGCTCTCTATAGTTTCAGTCAATCATCATGTGTGTATATGTTTCTTTGATTTCTCGACTACTACTGCCTTAACAAATATACATATGTATATATTTATATTTGATTTCATACAGATGAGAAGTTAAAACAACCATTTTTCTCTTCACTTTCACTCTCTCTCTCTTTCTCTTCTTTTTCTTTGACTCTTTATGTGAGCAGTTCAGTGTTGTACGCAATGAAAAAGAACGAGATGAGAATATTGAGTTTATATGCAAGAAATGTTCGTCTTGCTGCTGTTGTTGTTTACATACGAAGAATCTTATTTTCATCTGACGAATCTTTCGAGTGAAGAACACGTAAATGAATATAACGCAAATAATAACAGGACATACGCGATACAGGAAGAAAAAACAAGGAAAAAGAAAGCAACCGGGCTTGGCCGGGGATTGAACCCGGGACCTCTCGCACCCTAAGCGAGAATCATACCACTAGACCACCAAGCCATGCTCTGTTTTCGCTTAAAATCAAGCTTGATTAAGAAAGTATCCACTAACGATTCGATTCTTGTAATTACTTGAAATAACCGAAAAAAAACACGTACGATTGAGTATCATTTGTCGAACGAAGAAGAGATATTCTCGTACTGGAATAGCGGAATTGATTCACATAGTATAAAGAATGTAACATTCGATAATTTCTAGTTTTCATTGAGTTAGTGTTCTTTAACAAATACCCATCAGTACGTGATAATTGATTCTTTTATGATAAAATATTCGACGAGATAGATGGCATTATTGACAATAATTCCGTTTTGTATGTCGTAAATTTGTTTTCGAAAAGGTCTTCCATAAAAATAACAATTACACAGATGATGAGCGCATTTCTTACATGACTGCATGTTACGATGAAGACTCACGAGATTTGTTCTATAAGTTTAACTATATTGATGTTTGTGTTTGAAGTTTGAATATGAAGCCTTCGAAACTCGGGTGACTATACGTATGTATTTATTTTGATTTACTTTTTTTACCATTTGAACACAGAAAACAAAACGTGAACTGCACGGACAGTTCATGCGACTGAATAAAGAGAAAGGTATATTAGGATAAATAAACGATAGAAATACTGTGAATTATTTCAAAAAACATAAACACACACGTACACACAAACATTTAAAAAAATTACTTGACAAAAAACGAGAGAGAGAGAGAGAGAAAAACAAGAACAACAACTGAGAATATACGATTGATATATCAGCATTTTGAATGCAATTATAAATTAATATAGACATATACATATATAAAGAAAACAAAGATTTTAAAATGAATTGTTCAATGCACTGTTTGATGTCGTTTCGGTACTGGAATTGAGCCAAGTTTACGTCGTATAGAAACATTCGGTGGAGGCGGTGCTGCTGTCGATGATTTTGTGGATGTAGAAGAGACTGATTTGGATGAAGATGCTTTGTTGGTAGGCGCCGCTGGAAGTGCCGGAGCTTGTGGCTCCTTTGGTGAAATTTTGACTTGAGTTTTTCGATCACGTAACCAAGCTCGAACGTTGAATCGTTTTGGTAATAATGATGAAGGTCGTTGATTAACTGCAGTAGATGGTGACGTTGTTGTTGTTGTTCTTGCTGTTGGAATAACGGTGGATGAATGTGTATATTTGAGACGAAATGGCAATGGTGAAAGCTTTTCTAATTGATTCGTAACTCGTTCAAAAAGATCGTTATCTGCATGCACGAGTATGAATGCCCAGGGTTCATAATATCCAGTAAAGACTGCACGATGAGATACAAAATGTGATAACCATGAAGCCAGTTCATGAAGGCTATAATGAAAAGAAATTATGATGAAGGTATACTGTTTACAAATGGTGCAGTGTATTTACTTGAGTAAATGATAGATAAAACCGTTAAATTTTTCTGTCCAATCTGCTGTTGAGGATAAACCAAGTTGAGCTTTCAGTTTTGCTTCGTTAAAGCGACCAGTTGTTGGTGTGGTTAAATCAATCAACCGCCATAGATTGACTTTCTTAGAAAATAAAGAACCACTGTATTGCCGAAGACCATCTTCAAGAACTTCACGTAGAAGAGGACATAGATCCTGACGTAATGTTCGGTCGAGTTCTCGATTTGTGATGTTATTTAGGTAGTATGACTAAAAGCAGACAATAGTTAAGAAACGAAAAATGAAAAGAAGAAAGTAAAGTTTTACCTGAGGATCACCACATTTGATTTCCAAAATGCGAAGAACTGTATTTGCGAAAGCATCAACGAGATATTTATCACTTCCATATTTAACCGGTAATGGCTTCGTTATTTCTGTTGGTGCATTTTCGGTGAAGTTCATCGGCTGTGGTCCATTACCATCTTCATATTCGTCTTCAGATAGATTAAATTCACTCGGTGGACTGTCTGTCAAACTTTCTCGTGGGACTAAATCACAATACTCTTCAAAAAGAAAAAACGAAAGAAACAACAATGAGAAATGTATGTGAAAACAGAATCATTCATACCTCGATCATATCTAAATGCCGCTGAAGATGGTGGTGGTGTTGGTCGATGTTTGGGACTAGCTGAGGGTGTGATTAGTCTTCGAGCAATATCATCACAAAAACTAACACTTTTCTTTGCACGAAGATCATGTTCCGATAATGTACATCCTTTTTGGC
Organism: Adineta ricciae; assembly: GCA_905250025.1. Classification (NCBI taxonomy): domain Eukaryota; kingdom Metazoa; phylum Rotifera; class Eurotatoria; order Adinetida; family Adinetidae; genus Adineta; species Adineta ricciae. The sequence continues at coordinate 293,921 of CAJNOJ010000025.1, forward strand.
GTGTTCGTAATTGGATTGAAAGAGTTTGTTGATGAGACGATATGCTTGGTGCAGAATATCGTCGATGTCGTGGTGTTTTCATCATATGATCACCGAGTCTATCTGCTAATGTTTGTGCAGCTAATGTAAACACATCACCAGCAGTTCCAACAGCAAGGACGTTTGCTGTTGTTGATGGAGTCGTCGTTAATGGTGTGCTTGTGAGATCTTCAGTTTTCGCTCGTTTTAGACACGATTTCAATGGATGAGACGATGTCGGTGTTTGAATGTGACGTTGATGATTCGCTGAACTATTACTAAAATAGCCACTACTCGATGTACTATTTGCACTTGTGGATGTACTTGAACATGTCGAGGAGAATGTTGCTGTTTCTTCCTCTTTAATATGATGATCGACATTAGATGGAACAGATGGACTAAGTGGTAATGCACGAAGTGGACTATGACCCACTGTTGTTGGGCTTGTTTTAATACTTTTGATACGTTTAATTTCTTTGAGTGTTCGTGGTCGCTGCATTGTTGATAGAGAAGAAGGAAGAGGAGGATGAAGTGATGTTGGTCGCAAGGGATTCGATATTAACGGTGTTGCTGATGGCACTTTTAAACTACAATAGAAGACAGTTCGTGTTGCTTTCTTCGTTAATGACGATGGTTCGGAAAATGTTGTTTTCATTCCACAAGGAGGATGTGGATGTGCCGGATGGCATGTAGGTGTTGTCGTGGCGGATGATGAAGGTTGTGATGGTGTTGGATTTTCTTTCGCATAATAAACAAGAAAACTGAGATCGGGCAAAGATGACAATGTTGGTAGTGACGAATGAGATGCAGATGATGGAAGTTTGAATGTTTGACTAGGAGTATTCGCATTTGAAGTCTGAGTATTGTTATTTAATAAACGGTCAACGCTCTTCGAACGAGTGACAGAGGTATTGTCTGTTTGTAAACAATGATTTTGTGTACTCAATGGTCGAGAAGTCGATCGGGGAATATAACGACGTGCTGATTTTGGTTGAGGTGATGAACTATTGTCAACATGTATAGATGTTTGAAGACATTGATCAACACTACGACGAGAACTAGCTTGATTAGAAGCTAAAACGAAAAAAACAACAACGTCAGATAAAGCTTTCATGTGTACTTATCTAAGTGTCAATCAAAGAAAGTTTTGACGGTTGGGACACATAGACGGTGTAAATGGTTCAACCCTTTTCTTTCTTTTTTTTTCTCGAACAGGATTCAATGATAGCTGATCATTTAATGCTTCGGACTTACCCTTGAATTGTACTTTATTCTTCGTCACTGACTGTTCTGTCGATGAATAAAGATCGTTATGACTACTAGATTTATTTAATTTTAATTGAGAGAAGGTCGTTGGGCTTTTCAGTTGGAATCTTGGTATAGGCACATTATGTTTCTGCGTGGTTGATTCATTTAGTTTGTTCAGATTCGAACAGGATGATGATGTTAGCGAATCACAAATACTTTTATCACTGAAGTTTTGATAGATTCGACAAGGATGTTGTTGAGATCTTGCACGTTGAAATAAACGGTACAATGTTAGAGGACTACGTGATCGATGCGCGCCGCCATCAGATGTGTTGGCCGATGACGATGAACAACTTCGATGGATCGATTTTGATTTTATCGCATGCCATGAGGTACGCGGTGGATCCGATGATGAGGTGGTATCATCACCTTCACCATCAGCATCATCTTCCGTATCGCCTTCAGCACCAATCACACCTGAACTTAATCGCATTGACCATTCCGAAAGACTTGTTGCTTGACAATTAGCTGGAACATCCGGTTGTTCCTGTTCGAAAGCTAGATGGTGATAATTACGATCTTCATATAAATCCCAATGGAACCCTTCGTATTGACTATCACGAAGTTGAGCAGGCGCTTTACGACAATAACTTCCATACGATGAAAAGATCGATCGATGGCCGCTAAGCCAAAGTTCATCATCATCGGGATTGTCGACGGACATTTCATATTCTGGTGGCTGTGGCTGTTGATTTTGTTTTTGTGATGATTGCTGTTCAGTATTTTCTTCCATGGGTGAATGAGCACTTGTCAGATGATCATTGATTGAGTCAAGTAATTGAGAAACTAACGTTGTTCCGCCGTTCTGATTGAACATGGAGCCAACTATAAAAGAAAGAAAATTTGTTCACAAATTTCATTTCGATACAACTAAACTTCAATGTCTTGCTACCTCATTGTTGACCTCAATAACATATTATTACTGATTGATATTACTTTACTATGGTCGGACAAATGAATAAAACGCAAAATAGACACTAGACATACATTCTTTCGTTTCTTTTTTTTCGCCTTCTTTTTTCTCACACTGCGTGTTAATGATGATAAGCTTGCCAACTATATTTCAACATCGGACATTGATAGACGAAAGAGAATGAAAATGTTCATGAAAATGATGATGAGAATAGTAACAGTGGTGATATGTGAACTACATGTTTCTTACGAAGTTGTNCTATTGCTAAGTACCTTATGGTCTGTCAGTAAATGATATTTGATCGTCTTCATCACATTATATATACTCTCCTTGTTTAATATATCTATATACAAAGTTTGCAACAGTCAATAGACAACATCGTTCTATACTTTCACTGTGCTCATATGAAGGTTCCGAGATAATATCAAGGTTTCGTTTAACTCAAATGTCAAAAGAAAACTACTCAACTGTTTAGATCTTCAGATATCGTTGAGGAAAACTTTCCGAAACAAGAACGTTGTTTTTCACAAGATCAGATAATGACAACTATCTTAGACAGGGTATTTGTTCATCAATACAGTCGGTTGTGTCAATCATGTTCTATCGGTGAATCGTGATCTGAGACGATTTTTGAAAGAAAATTTTCCGTTTTTGTTCATACATTCTTAACGATGCCATTCATTACCCAAGTAGAAAGATCAGAGTATCAATAAACACATAAATTCATTATTTTCTCTTGCTTATTTTACAAGTCAATATTCCTATTCGTTCCCTCGTATCATCTGGATGTTGATTGGTTGAAATATATCTCGCGTTTTTTCCTTCTTCTCTCGTGATAAGTTCTCACATCGGGCACGAAAAAGGAAAAGAGAAAAAGAGATAAAATTCTTAATGGTTGATACCCGATAAGCATTTAAAGTAATAGAGCAGCGAGAGAGAAGAGAGAGAGAGAAGTGTTAATACCAAACCTAAAAATGGATACAAGCGCGCGTACCGAAGAAATAGAGAGAAAGAGAGATTGAGAGATCGAATGATAGAAAAAGAAGAAGAAGAAGAAAAAGGCAACGTTGCAAGTATAATTGAAAGCGAACGGCAGTAAGGTGAATTCGAGTGAAACCGAGTGCAACGGAAAAACCGAATCGAACCGTGAACTAATCGAACCAACATACACAAGCACGGGACACCGAGCGTAACAAAAGTAGATCAACCTACCTGCTTTGTCTGCATCCACTAACATACAAACGATTGCAATGGGTATGTAAATTGTCTACAGATGAATGACGATTCTATGTGCGAGATAACAAAAATGTTTCATCATTTTTTTTTCGTTGAGACGTGTTGCCTCAGTGACACACTAGAGCATTTACTTCTATGCTCACTTAGTTTATTCTTTTTTTTTACAAACGTCCACAGATAGAACAAAAAAAAGACAGACGCAGAGAAAAAAAGAGTAAGAATATTTTTCTCTTCTTAGAAATTCGACTTGTTGATCTCATCTAGTCTTACTGTAATATAAAATCATTTCTGTCAAGTAAGATAACACCCTTGACAATGTACTTCATTTTCTGGGCAGCTGGTAGAAGATTTCAGAAATCGTTAATGTTCTAATCAAGTGATACACAGTCAGATTCCATGTCTTTGATCAGAGATTTATTTTCTAACAAGAGACAATATTTTGACTTTCACCCATTATCTATTCTTTTAAATAAACATATTATCGATCATCATAATCGCTTTTTTCTTTTATTCAACCAATCCATGTGCGATCCGAAAGGAAATTCTGACAACAGTTCAATATGCCAGAAAAGGAAAAAAATGATAGATGATCAAGTTTCGTATTGATACTCACAGACTTGCTAAATGATTATTATCATCGTCATCATCAGTTTCGACTTCCTTTGGACATATTGAGTATAGTAAATGTGAGAAAGAATGACTCCTACTGTGCATGTGATCGATGATGATGACAACTACGTGCTTCCGGAGTGTTTTTATATTTTATCAAAGATAAACTATGAATAATAACAAGGAATGAAAATGAGCAAAATTTTAATCAGTTCTATGGATTTTTTCAGGAGATTATTCTTTTAATGATACAAGTTCAAATCAAAGTTATGGCGAAGTTAATCAATTGGGCGGCGTCTTTGTTAACGGACGACCCTTACCTACGCCAATTCGTTTACGAATTGTTGAAATGGCCAATTTAGGAGTACGTCCATGCGATATAAGTCGTCGACTTAAAGTTTCACATGGATGTGTCAGCAAAATTCTAGCACGTTACCATGAAACAGGTATAATAGATGTCAAAAAAAAGATTTGTTGTTATTTATTTTTCGTTTTCTTTTGTTGGAGGTTCTGTATTACCAGGTGCTATTGGTGGGAGTAAGCCACGTGTAACAACGCCACGGGTTGTGGGTCGTATACGTGACTATAAAGTCAAAGATCCGGGAATGTTCGCATGGGAAATTCGCGAAAAATTACTATTGGACAATGTATGCGATAAATTCAATGTTCCCTCGGTCTCATCTATTTCACGTATTTTACGCAACAAAATCGGTCCTTTATCTCAACCAAGTAGTGGAAGTGGTGGAGGTGGAAGTAGCGAACATAGCAACTCCAATTCGCCACCACTGGTTCCATCATCGTCCTCATTCATATCAAATACAGTATCATCTGTTACATCACCCTCATCAGCAACATTAATGACTAAACATGATCTTTCGCCCATTAATACTCCATCAGCAGTCTCATCATCAGGTTCAATATGCAAAATCGAGCCCCCGACATGGTCCCCTTATGACCAGTCAACATCATCGTCAGCAGCAGCAGCAGCGGCGGCAGCGCATCATCATCGTTATCTTTATCCAACTGTTGCTTATCATCCAACATTTCAACATCAATTTGAATCAGCGATGAAATCACCCTATGCTAATGGGAATCATCTTACATCAAACCCATCAAATAATGGCGATATTTCAAGTGCATTTACACATGCTCATCCCTATCATCATCAGCACCATCATCATCACCATCATTCGAACACAACTGTTAACAATACAAACAATTATACATCATTTTTTAATGCTTTCCCCTACACACAAGCAAGTAATTTTGCGGTTACAACACCATATTATCCATCTTCATATGGCTTACCATTGACACCACAGGCTTCTTAAAGACAAAAACCAAAAGAAAACATTGTTTTTTTTTTCTTCGTCTTCTTCTTTACGACAAATTTCGTGTGTGTGTGTGTGTGTGTTTTCTCCTTTAGAATGTAAAATATATTGCTATTAACAATAATCAAATGATTCCCAAAACAGGAGTCGAATAACGAAATGACTTGATTATTTTATCTTCTGCTCCAGCTAGCGGACATTGATATAAATGTCGTTGATTTTGACGTAAAACGTCGTTTTTGTTTTCAATTCCAACATATCTCGATATCGGCTCGCCATTTCATAATCATTGTCCAAGAAGTGTCCCAAACGAAAAATTACTGTCTTCACAGTGAGACTAACCTTTATCGATTATTGATTTTCATTCTCGTATTCATTAGAAGAACACTTGCTAATACTGATAAGACTATTTCGTTTCGATCTGATTGACAGTAGTCTATCGTGATCGGTGGTAAACAGGTGAATGTATCCATTTGATTGATAAGTGCGAAAAAAATGTTTCCATTGATTAATCTCTCATTTGAATATGATGATCTATACGTTGAGTTTCGATGAGAAAAATGATTGCTATTTCGAATGGCAAAACATGTTGCTGTAAAAGGGCATCGATTTATCGTTCTATTTATGATATTACGTGATTATCCTCTCTCTCTCGATCGAAGAAAGAAAGGTCAACGATCTAATTGAGAAATTCATTTGACCATGAAGAGAAAAACACAAAATAAGGAATAGTATTTACTTCTTCACCTGTTCAGATCTTATTTCAATTCATTTACATATCAAATCATTTGCTTCGGAAAATTTCATATTCGATTTCATAGATTTCTTTTTGTACACATGTCAAACAACGAATGAAGAAGAAAAAGATAGAAAATGATCAATTATATTATTGACTGCCACTTAAGATGGAAATATTTTGTGTAAAGAATTTGGCATTTTCGAAATTACCGACGAACTAAAAGAAATTAGTTAGAACAGAAATTCATCGAAGAAAAAACCTACCGTCAACAGCAGCCGTATCAAGTCCACGCCGATTCATATTGGTTGTGCGTCGTTGCGGCGCTGTTTCACCTTGATTTTTATCGCGAATATTTCGATATCTTGATGTATAAGATGGTCGACGAGTCAACTGCATCCTAGAATTGATAAAATAAGCGTTTCGATAAAAGGAGAATTTTTCAGGTACAAACATTTCTTCATCTGATTCACGAGCATTTTTTCCAACGTAATGATTATCCGGTGGATTACTCTACAAGAAAATCATCTACGATTAATTTGTTTAGGAATAGAAGAAAGGTCTACTTCTTGTTCGTGTATAAGATTTTGTTTTCCACCGGGTTGTGCTTGTTGTTCTCTCATAACTTGATCAAGTTTTCTGACGAGTTTTTCGTTCTCTCGTGTTAACAGTTCATGATCAGTGCGAATTCTTCTTGTCGTTGTTCCGCTCAGTCGGTCTCTAAAAATTCACCACGAATATTATATCAACCGAATCAATCCGATATACCCATTGTCTTGACGACTGTCATACACATCGCTACTGGCCGATGATCGCATTGATGATTGAGAACCTGAATCGGTGTGTCGAAGTTTGAGTTTTGGTAAAACAGTGGATTGCGAGCCGAGTTTTTGTCTTAGTTCGTAATTTTCATCTTTCAATTTGCGTACTTCACGTTTCAAACGGTTGATAACGTTTTCTTTCGAGTCAGTTTTGACGATCGGCGCATTTTCGATATTCTTTGCACGATTTGCATAACGTAACGTACTCAGTGTTTCACTTTCACACGAATTTGATGGAGATACACAGGCAATCTCGAAGAAAATCAAGAAACTACAAACAAAACCAAACGAACTCAACTTACCATCAAAGTGATACCATGACCACCTAGACTGTCAGCTAATAAACGAGTTAACTTCGAATCTCGATAAGGGATATGACCGGCACGTTTAACAGGATCGCTGAGGGCTGATATGCACGTACCCAATGTCAGCAGACTTTTATTGATATTGTTCGTTTCAGTTAATTGTTTACCTTTCGATAAACTTACTTTAACCTTTTCGCTGCCTGTTGAGTGAAAAATAGGAGAAGTTTTTTGTGAAAGATTTGTTAAAAGAGGATTTTACCGGCTAAGTCAATGAAAATCAATTTTCCCTGTCGAGTCATTTGCTCAGTAGAATTTTCCGATTCGGTTATATCCTGTTCGACTTGAATGGAAAGCATTGCGTGACTGCGACTGGATGTATCATTAAGATTATGTGACGCCATTGCGCGATTTAATTCGCCTACAAATCGTTCTTTATAAACAACTAGGGAGAAAAATGTCATCCAAACCTTCTTCAAGTATTGTTAATAGTTCATCCATAGTTTCAATGTACGTTTGAAAGAGATTTTCGACATAAAATCCATCTTCAACAGAGCCACGAACTTGTAGGCCTTGCGTATGAGCTGGATTGATCAAATCATGAATCTAATAGAAAGAAAAGAAGGAAATACAGCTATGAAAGTCATTTTTCATACTTGTTCATTGTAAATTTCACAATAGGATACACGAATATAGTAAGGAGAATGGCTTTCTTGAGATTTCTCTCGTAAACGTTGAAACAGATAATTGATTGCTCGTGGAACTAATCCGAAATGCTTTATGCGGTAGTTTTCATCCATACGAAACTAGGAGAATACAACAAAGTTTTGTTTTAACATAGAAAATAAAATACATACAACACTTGCACCTCCGGGACCGATCATTGTATGTGTTTTTCCGCTACCTGTTTGACCATATGCAAAACATGTTGTAATATAACTGAAAAATGAAATGTTCAAGTCACGATAGAACAAAGTCAAGTCTTTTACCCTTCGATCGACATGTCAACGAGACGTTTGATTCCGCTGTTTTGAAAAATATCTTCTTGGGTTGAATCATTTCGAAAAATACTATCAAATGTAAACCGTCGGTTATGTTGCGCACCTTGAACCTGTTTGTTATACAAAAAATACTTCTCAACAATGAACTAGCATCATTAGTGGTAGTTACCATAAGTGAACAATCATTTTCCATTTGTATTATAGTTCGATCATTTCTTTCTAATTCACGACTGTTCATCGGTCGAACACTATTAAAGAACAAAATTGATAGAGATATGCAGAGATTATAATGAAGAACACTTACCGAACAACAACTCGAACGCGAGCTTTGTCGGCACCGACTTCTTCCAGTGGATCATTGCGGTATACACTAAATGACAAAAGAAAACAAAATGAAATCGAGATAGAAAGTTGTTTTACTAATGTGTGCGCTGTTTGGGCATGTTTCTACTCATTGAAGTATTTATTGAACTATATGTTGATACAGTCAGAGCAGACATTATATAAGAATCGTATTCAATATCATTAAAAATCGATCATAATACAAACTAGTCGGTTTGTTCGTTTCTTTTTGTTCACCACTTCTTCTTTTCTTACGATAACGATGCCTAAGTGTCCTATAGACATATGAAACAATAAAGCTGCAGTCTCGAAACTAGAATTCTTCTCTTGTTCTTTCTCTTCTCTCTTCTTTTTCTTCTTTTTACGTGTAGTCTTTCATCGTCATTACATATGACTTTCGAACTACTCACAAGGTAGGTCTTCTTCTCTATTCTTCTTATTTTTTATGCATATCTATCATCAACATTCTAAGAAGACACTTGACTTATGTGTACTTATCCATCATATCACTGATAAATTAAATCTTTTTATACCTATCAGCGGTTGAAGAACTCTTTTGGGCGATGACCCAATCGATGACGGATGCGGAATTGATATCTGTTTGAAGGCCGCGACTAACCGAATTCGGACCATCTTGATGCAAATCACCCATGGTTTCGAAAGAGGTCATTTCCAGACTTTCAAGCGATGGTATGTTTCGCGGTGTTCTCGATGGCTGCGGATACTGGTTTGGTTCAAGAAAACGGATACGACCTTGTGCACCATGTTCCGGTGGATACGGTTCGTAATTTTTCGTTAGGAGATCATCGTTACTCGTCGGAATTTGTAAATGATTTGATTCTGAAGTTGCTGGAATCTCGATAAAGGAATATCTTTCCACTGCTGCTTTAGGCATCGTGTACTGTTCTCGGTTGAAAAACAAATGATGTGCAAATGTTCTCAGTACTTTTCTTTTGTTTTCAAAACATAACAAGCAGTAATTAAAATCTTCTTAGTGAAATTTTAATTGAGACTTTATTCACATGCCACAGGAGAACAAAACCGGTCATTCATTATTATTGATTGATCAATCATGTCGCAAATCTTGTTTTTGTCACACAACAATCTACGCATTTGAAAAAGTCATTCTTTCCTTCAAGTCGAACTTTACGGAAAATATGGCAAGTCATGTTACTTAATGATTCAATACGAGAGAAAAGAACATAAAGGTTTATTATTCATACGATGTCAACGAGTATTGTCCCCAACTTCTCATACTTTCTTTTTCAATTCATTCGTTAAACTCAGGAAACATACATTTGTCTCTATAATGTCTACCTTAGTTAAATATGTTCGTTTGACAAGTTCGTTCAAACCAAGCCACGCCTATTTATCAATAATTGATTAACAAATGATTTCTATTTTCCTAAGCATCCTATTCGATATCTAATCAGAAATCGAAACCTTAAGACATTGTTCGAATCACAAAATACTGATCATTCCTCATTACGCTGAAAGATTTCAATAGGTTTCTCAGACATAATCTACTGTTTTACTCACGTTCGCCGCATTGGAGTGAAATTATTTGTTGTACGTGTTTGATAATATTGATCTTCATATTCATAACTTGCATTCGTCGATGGTGATTTGTAGTATCGATAATCAAAGTATTCATCGGAATCATGATTTTGTCGTTGATGATTTACTCTCTTCTGACTATCTTTTCGGTGAGATGTAATCGGCATGTTACCTTCGAATACTCTCTATAGTTTCAGTCAATCATCATGTGTGTATATGTTTCTTTGATTTCTCGACTACTACTGCCTTAACAAATATACATGTATATATTTGTATTTGATTTCATACAGATGAGAAGTTAAAACAACCATTTTCCTCTTCACTTTCACTCTTTCTTTCTCTTCTTTTTCTTTGACTCTTTATGTGAGTAGTTCAGTGTTGTACGAAATGAAAAAGAACAAGATGAGAATATTGAGTTTATATGTAAAAAATATTCGTCTTGTTGTTGTTTATGTATGAAGAATCACATTTTCATCTGACGAATCTTTCGAGTGGAGAACACGTAAATGAATATAACGCAAATAACAACAGGGCATAAACGATACAGGAAGAAAAAACAAGGAAAAAGAAAGCAACCGGGCTTGGCCGGGGATTGAACCCGGGACCTCTCGCACCCTAAGCGAGAATCATACCACTAGACCACCAAGCCATGCTCTGTTTTCGCTTAAAATCAAGCTTGATTAAGAAAGTATCCACTAACGATTCGATTCTTGTAATTACTT
>CAJNOJ010000025.1:304839-361819 GCA_905250025.1 Adineta ricciae
TTTTTTCTCACACTACGTGTTAATGATGATAAGCTTGCCAACTATATTTCAACATCGGACATTGATAGACGAAAGAGAATGAAAATGTTCATGAAAATGATGATGAGAATAGTAACAGTGGTGATATGTGAACTACATGTTTCTTACGAAGTTGTCCCGACGAAACGAAAAAAGGACCGTCATTATCGATAAAATTTCTTATTAGAGAGGTTGTGTATGCTTGTAAACAAGCAGAAAGAGCAAGAGATGGTGAGAAGAAAATTGAAATGCTGTTCATACGCAAATGCACGAAAATACAAGTGTGCTTTTTTCTTGTTGTTGATTTCAATCAAAGGATCTGGCATTTTTAGCCAGAAACGAAGGGATTTGTTTTTCTTCCCTCTCCCTCTCCTTATTATTTAGTTATAGTAAGATAATATCGATGTATATAATATAAGACTTGACTTCTTTCTTTTCTCATCTAGAAAGATTGATGCAAAGGCCGAATATACAAGTGATGATAGGAAGTAAAGACGAGCATACAAGGCTTCGATATTGCCATCGTTGTCTCATACGATGAGGAGAATATTGCAGAAAGAGAGAAACAAACGGAAGAACAAAAAAAGGCGGGATTCTAACAAGCGACGAGAATCAATAATAGACTTATGCAGATGTTTTCTCAAATGGCTACTTTGATGTATTGAGTTGTTAGGATGAGATGCATCGCATCGATTTAGTCTAACCTTGAAACGCATGATTACACCCAAAGAGGAAAAATGCGAATAAAGGAAATCGAATAAAAACATAATTATTTGATTAGTTTTACTTGTCTATCATTTTGTTCCTAATGAAAAAAACCTACGAATTCGATTGATTATTTCTGATTGAAATCTTTATTGACAAAGAGAAAACTTGTTTGAAGATCAATTTTGTAATAAATACCTTCTTTCTTTCACCTAAAAGATTAAGCGATAGATAGCTATACTGTTCAATCCTTATTCTTTTACATTAAACATTACTATTATCATCCTGTATCATCGTAACCCTCATCACTAACATGCGCACGATTTCGTGCGATAGATAAATCATATTCGCTTACTCGAGAGCATACAAACGTTCGTATGCTCATACGATATTCGTATCTTATTCCGATACTTTTACTTTTCTTCCCTTTTTTGCAAGAGTCAAAGTACTACCATGCGTATGCATATATATATGAACGGCCTCCAACTTTTCCACTCTTCATATACACATACTTTTACCTTTACTCTCTCACTCTTGCGCGTCTTTTCTTTGCTTCTTCTTCTTCTTCGTTTTATACACACATGTTATCATTAGTGGGACAATTTCAAGCCATCTCATTCTAGGCCTTTTTCTTCAACGAAAGAATTATTACGAAAAGACCTTCATCTAGAAATATATATTTATTGAAAACGTCCCGTCTTAAAGTATTTCACACTCATTTTCAAATAAACTGTCTCGTTTTAATCGATTAATATCGATTAGATGCATGCATGAAAACAGCTGCCGATTTTCGATAACGATATACATCCAATGCTAAGACTCACCTATATTCGGTTNCATTCTAGGCCTTTTTCTTCAACGAAAGAATTATTACGAAAAGACCTTCATCTAGAAATATATATTTATTGAAAACGTCCCGTCTTAAAGTATTTCACACTCATTTTCAAATAAACTGTCTCGTTTTAATCGATTAATATCGATTAGATGCATGCATGAAAACAGCTGCCGATTTTCGATAACGATATACATCCAATGCTAAGACTCACCTATATTCGGTTTATGTTACGTATACAATAATTAACAGGAAAAAGCAAAAGAATGACTGAAAGAGTTAACAATATACGCTTGGCACCTGGTACTGTTCGATTACACAACACTGTGCATTTGTTTAAGTAAAAGAGAAAAAGAATAAACTTACTGATTGTCGTTTACGGACCAATCCAAAGAACATATAGACGTACGATGTGTTGAACGTTAGAGTGATGTTTGTTTTTCGTTTTTAAGAAAATGTCGAGAAAAACGATCGCGAGAAGAGAAAAAAGATAGTAGAATTGATCAGTCCGCTAGACGTGGGTGTATATTTGTCTTCGTTTGTTGTTTCTTGTACTAGCAAATGATGAGAGAATGACGAGGAATTTGGGTTGTGTGTGTTGCATTCTGCACGCACAATAGCAGAAAGTAGGGTTAGGAAGCGAGAGAGAGAGAAAGAGGAAAAAAGGGAAAACGGAAAAGAAAAGACATCGACGCCTATAGTTTTTTTTTCTACGGCATCGTCTTCTTTTTTCCTCTTTTTTTCTTTCTTCAGTTTCGGGCACTAGCAGTACGTCATCTATGCCTTAGCTGCCTGATTTAATCAAGCAACGACCCGTTGTTTGTTCTCTTTTCTTTCTTTTCTCGGTCGTTTCTCACTTCTTCAGACTAGTTACAAAGAAGCTATCTCAACCCGTTTTTTTTTCCCTATTTTTCTTTTCTTCTCCTCCATCAACATGGATCGGGTGTCCGCCAACACGTCTTACTATAATACACGAACTTTTCTTTCCTCTCCTTCTTCTTCTTAGCTTGCTTGTCAAAAATGACGATGGGAATAGTAGAGGATAAAAATTGTTCAATCGTCACTCTTTTGCCTTTCCTTCTTTCTGTCATCTTAGGTTTTTCTCGTCATCTAGATCGAGAATAGTATTTTCTACAAAAAAGAATATTCTCGAATAGAACTACTCAGTACAAAACACACGTCTCTCCGATGGAAAGCTTTAAAAAAAACTACAGAGCTAAGAAGTTCTATTGTATTCTTTCTCGAATAACAAATACATTCAAAAGCTAAATAACTGTCTGACAGTCCTAAAGAGAGAAAGTCAATGATTAATTATTTGCATCTTCGCATTCATTACTGATATGTCATCCAATGACAGAATCAAAAGATAACAGCAACTATGTTATATAAATATGTTTGTTCTTATCAATGAAAACCTTGTAATCATTTCTCCAATTCTTCTACTGATAGTCTTACTTGACTGATTTCGAAGATATGTGTTTAACATATTTCAATATAACAAATATGTGTGCTTATTGAATGTACATAAAAGTGTAATGTCTTGTGATATTGAGCGTCAAAATATTTCTTTTCGTCTAGTATGAAGAAAGAAACCTTGTATCGAACTTGACCTCATTTCTTTGTCACTTATTGTTAGATGTGTGTGCCCACTGTGTTAATCAAGCAGCAACGACAGCAGCAAAATAATAACAGAAGGGACAATTGATGCGAATAGAACAGTTGAACTTTTCTATATACACCACAGCATAAAAGAACGAAGAAATGAGAAGACTAGTGAGAAAGGGAGAAGACAAATGTATTTTAATTCGATTCTCATAAGTAATATGGAACAGAGACATTTGTCGCGTGAGACAAAACACGTTTCATCTATGTCAATTTTGTAAATTGCTATAGGTGTTAGACTAGACAGCCACTAGCTCCTCAAGTGTAATAGACATCGATCAAATATTGACTTTTTTTATGTTCACAGAATTCGATGTGTATCAAAAGATAAAACACAACACATTTATCATCATCATTTGTTCAAGACCATTGAATATAAATACACAATGTCAAGAAAAGATATACAAAAGAAAGCAAAAAACAACATCGAATTATGGAATAACTTCAGCGTTAGAATTGCCACCATTAAGATTATATTTCACTCGGAGTTGATCGCGCACCACTTCGTGTTGTTGTCGGATTTCATTGAATTCACGGCGAGAATCAGCAAGTTCCGCTGCTCGTCTCGCATCCTCTTGATCGTTTGCTTTACGTCGTGACCATCGCGCACATTGATCGCATTTACGGCATAAACAACAGATCTAAATACGAAATATTCATCGTATTCCAAAACCCATCTCGATCGGACTGTTTTTCTTACCAAAAGAATAAGTAGAATCAGAATCAGGACAACTGCAATTACTGCTAATGCTACAATCACATCTGTCGTAAGTACTACCATAATGAATTATCTCTAAAACAACGATCCTTGGATCAAATCTGAAGTTAGACATCAATAATCGAAATTAATAAAAATCATTGCCGACATTGGTTTCTAATTGCATTGTTGCGAAGTATTCATGCAGAGAATAAGAAAAACATGACTTCAAAGATGACTCATCGTCTCGTCGAAAAACGAAGGGAATTACTAATGAAAGCAATTCCAGACAGATTTAGCTCTCGGATCATTAAATTATCTATGATGTTGTTCCACTACACAGAAGCTACTTACATCGATGAATGTCCAAACTATTGGTATACGCGTATATTCGATTTTTTTGCTTTACTCATCATCAATAGTCGTATATATGTATACATATCACTTGTGCCTTTCCACATGACTGATTTTTCAACGAAAAAACAACTCGAGAATGTACTTCTTTCTTATTTTTTTTCATTTACAAAAACATTTAGTTCCTGTACATTCGCACTGTGTTTGAAATTTATGAATCATTCAAATATCTTCATTACTCAATAATTCATACAACAAAAAAAAGAGTCGTCTGACATTCATAAAGAGAACACAAAGAAAACAAACAATTCGTAGAATCTAACTATTGTTCAAAATTCGTATGACTACCGTTCCATCAATATTCGGAAGCGGTTGATCGAAGTCATCGATTTTTTCATTGATAAATTGTGTATCACCACCAAGCCAATTCTCATTCGAAGCTCGATGCTTGACGAAATAGTCCAGTGAAGTATTTGTACTCGGATTATTTCGTTGATTTACTGAGGAGATATGCAATCGTGGGAGAATATCATTCAATGTAATAGATTCAACAGGAACAGCGACTTGAATAACAAATGGGGTATCACTATCAGGTAGAAAATAAGCTACACGTGTCTTCTTCGTTGATGTTGCTAAAAAAACACAAACACATGAGCAATGAAATATTTTCAAAAAAATTAACTTTTCATACATTCGATTCGAACACTTCGATTGTGATGATGATGATGTGGGTGTCGATCATTCGACTTGCCTTTTGTTTGTAAGGATAACGATGATGAATGAAGTTTGCGAGAGCGCTTGAGATCACTTTCGTTTTGATAATTACTTGTATTATTCACTAATGTCGATGTTGATTTAATCTGGGCAGGATTTTTCGTGAACTTTTCCCGTCGATATTCATTCCAAACTCTGGAATTGAGAAATTGTCGAAAGACATCTGTTTGAGTTTCTAGATAGATTAGGAGATCATCGACGACACCATCGAAGAAATGTTCGTTGAATTGTTTTCGACGGTACAAATCACGTAATTCTAATCGACGTTGCATAGGTAACCAAGGTAGAACCGATTCAGTTTCAATGTAAGTTTTATACGCTGCTCGTCCGATTTCATGTAGTTGATGGAGATCGTCTTTTTTTTCGTTTAGTACTAAGACAATCGCATAAACAGAGCCAAGTGTAACTGTTTGAGGTGAACTCAGGAGAAATTCCAGAAATAATTTTGATGTTTCCGGATTAGAAATGATTTCATGGGCTGGAATTGTTCGCGACGATTGAGGAGCATTATTTGCTGGTACTCGATGAGCTAACGATGAACGATGTGAACATTCAGTATCACTGAAAGACATGATTTCTGAAGATTTCGACAAAAGTGATCAATTTGCGTTGAAATTGTTTTCGTATATAGAAGAAAACGTTAACGAAATGATAGCCTATCAAATATATGGACGTTTGTCTTTCTTCTTTTTTCGTTTCTGTTCAATTCGTCTTTTTTTCTCCGTCTAACCGACACGTCGGCGATCGTTTCGTCATTATTGATGTGTCAAGACACTCCCAGATGGAAAGAGAAAAAATTTGAAAAATACATTTCAGTAACGTATATGCACACATATTTAGATGTTTAATCCGTCTATTCCTTTGAAGACGATCAAAGCGAAGTGCCGATCTAATAGTTGTCCGATGAAGAAACACAACAAGCATCGCGTCTATATATATATATACACACATAATTGGATAGTAGCATCAAATAAGAAAAATATGCCGAAATGCATCATACTTAATTGCGAGAAAAATAACATTTAAGTGTGAAAAACAATAATCTCTGACCTTATTGTCAAAATCATTTCTTTTTATTAAACAAGATGTATACTATCTTGTTAAAACCACAGAAAAAAAACAAAAATATTTAGTAAGGCTTTCGATTGTTTGATTTCTTCTTTGATGGTGCTTGTTTTTTATTGTCATCGTGATCATCTATTGCAGATGATGACTGCCAGCGAACTAGCTGTCCATCATCACTACAAGAATATAGCGATGATTGATATGTCGTTGCTGCTCGGATTGTTTCCGAATGAGGTGAATGAAGAGATAATATGATTGGTTCAGATTGCTCGGATGAGACTAATGTAATATTTATTTTACCCATATGATCACACATTAGCAATGGCCAACTGGACTTTGTTTCATGAAAAGCAGATGGTAGTAGATTATTGATCTTATTGTCAGTAAGTAAGTCAACAATCGTTGAATGTGTTGATGGAAGATGATGAATCACTTTCGATGATGTTTCCAAAGGAATCTCTTTCGAAAGAATATCACTATCAGTGTCTCCCTGAACAAGAGTTTGTTGTTGTTGTTCGTCATCGGATGTTGACCATACATAAAAAGCATTCGATGCAGTGATACCATAAACAGTATTGTATTGAGCAAAACCACACTTAGCGACAGGTCCATTAGCATTGTAAACCTGGAAAAGAAAACCGACTGGATTATTCACGATTTCAAAATCAATACGATACCTGTTCAAGCGCATCTTCTTCTGTCGATTTGCCAACATCGTACAGACAGACAAGACCATCAGTTGATCCACTGACTAACTTTTTCGAATTTGTTCGATCAAATTCAACATGAATGATATCATCCGAATGAGATTCTGTGTAATACCCTAACAATTGTCTATTGATCGGTGCACGTAAATCCCAAAATGCAACTGCGACATTTTCTTCACCTTTCAGTTCAGTACCAGCAGCGACTAATAGATCTTCGCTATTAGATGTAACAGAAAGAAAATTGTGTTCATCCGCACATCCGTTCAACTGAACTGTTTCTTGTTGTGGTGTTCTTGTATCCCACAGGAGAACTAAATTTTTATTTGTCGAAGCAAGTAGAGTATGGGGTGAAACATAAGCATATTGGATAGCACTGATAGTAATTGACGATGTTGAATCTGCACTATCGAAGTTGTTTGAAGTAGATGAAAGGGATGACAACTGTTTTAATGTTGCTGCATCAAACAATTGAATTGTACTCGGAATAGTTAGTACAGCAATATGATTTCCAGTACTATTTAGACTCAAATCAATAGCGTAACAGTCATTACTTTCCAGTGATGAGCGTACTGAAACTTTATTTGTGTAGACCAATGATGCTGTTGAAGAAGAATTTGATGAACGAGAATTCGTTGGCTTGATTTTCATATCTAAAATATCTAATTTGCATATAAGACTCCTTATATCACGTTCTCCGTTTGTTAGATTACACGAAGTAGATTCTACGTAGTTCAATTTAGAAGTAGTGATTGAGTGTATAAAGTTTATTCTGGAAATTTTCTTTTTCTGTTCAGTGAAACAGCAACAACAACAATCCAGTTATAAAAAAGGAAACAAATCTGAAACACTACTTTATGCTATTACAGTTAGCTGTTCATTTTTGTATTCATGCTTTTTCAATAAACATGCACCATTCCATAGAGAAATGTCCAGAAGAGTACATATGTAAGCAGACCATTGAAAAATCCATTGACGAAAACGTGGTTTAAATTAGTAAAAAACTTGCGATGTTCACGTCGAATGACGACAAAGATAAGAAATGATAATAGTAGCATAGAGAAACCATAGAAGAGAAATCCTTTATAAGATGTTAAACCAATAATACCTGCAACACAACCAGAAAGTGCACTAACAGATGTTCGACATTGTTCAAGACTATTTTCATTGAAACGAACAGCAGCATCACTGTATAGAACAGAGTCGTGTTTTCGTTTGTGAGTACTAGCTGACGATGGTGTACCAGTTGAGGATAAATGTGAGCCGGCACCTGTCGGCCGTGAAGTCGCTGTACGACGAATTTGCATTTCACTACTTGCGGACATTTTTTCTTCTTTGTATGTTAAGATAGAGAGAGAGAGATTGGAATGTGAAGAACACAATTTCAATTGATCGTGGATTAGCTTACAGCAAGAATAGAAATATTAGAATTTCTAATTGGTATACATCTAAAGAACAAAAGAAGAAGTAAAGATAAAAAGTATGAATCTGTGCATAACAATCTTGGTTTGAATGCTTAGAGTTAACGCGTATTCAACTGGTTTAAAATAACAAAGAAAGTGGAAGTATAACAAAAGAGAAAGAAGAAGAGAGAGGAATGTCTGGGTTGTGATGGACCGATTGATTAAGCCGTTTCACGTTTATATAAATAAAGATAAGCTAAATCTTTTGGTGGATGTTCGGAGAGTGCCACATTTTCATCATTAAAGATCACCCAGCGGCCTTCTTTAAGAATATGGGCAACATAGTGACCAGATGATGGATGTTTGCCAATATGTGATATGAGAGCAATGAGACGATATTTGCCAGTGCCATCACGAAATCGTGATTTCGGTTGTTCTACAGGTGCTGACTGAGGTAATGATTGAATTAGAGTGCTTAACGCAGAATTATCTTCTGGTGTATTGAGAGCCCAATCCACAGCTGCTTCAACGTTATTGTTCGATACTGTCAATGCACGAACAGCATGTGAACGTGAAAAGCCCATGGACATAACTAATCCCACACTTTCTTCATCAACCTAAATTTCAATTATGCATAAATCTAGATGACAAGCATTGGTAGGAGAGAAAGGTCTCACTGGTGGTGTTTGTTCTACTCGAGCCTTTTTACTTGGTGCTTGGTAAGGTGTATCAAAATCGGGATCGGATTGATGTTCGAATACCCAATTCATTGCAGCTTCAACATCATTGTTTCCTGTGTTGATCAACGCACGTTTACAACCTTCAGTTGAAAAGCCCATATCGACAAGTTGTTGAAGAAGAACTTCATTAACATGAACAGCCGATCCTGAACTTGCTGCAGCCCCTGTGGTTGCATCCTCTAAATAAAAGTAATTAAAATCTAACTTGCTATTCAAATGAATAGTGAGACTTTTACCTTCTGGCATCAATGTTTCACCATGTTGGAAACCTGTTCCGCGCAGTGAATTCAGATCGATTTCATCAGGAATTTCCATGGATACATCGATTTTTTTTGGTGTCCAGTCGGGATTGAATGTGTATTTCTTCAATTGAAGGAAGAGATAATCTGGAAAATTTTGAAATCTTTGCGTTTTTCGAATTGTAGTTCGACGACCATCACGTGGTAAAATATAATCATGGATTTCTTCTGGTGCAGCCCAATGTGCAATAGCTTCTTTCAGTGGAACAATTGGACGTACAATTGGTAAGTCGTCTGTTTTTTGTCCTTGTTTTTCTAGTTCTTCTTTTGTTGCATTGTATTGAAGAACTTCGTGCATATTTCTCGAAGCTTCCAATGGGACATTCAATCGAAGCATCGAATCAGGTCGAGCTATATAACGAACTTGATTTGTATCTGGACAATAGATTCGTTCCTCCAATTCAAATTGGAAGCAAATACTTGGATCTAATGCTGGATCTGGTGTTGGATCTTTCAAACAATGATTATGCACTTGCTCAATGTAATATTGAAGAAATTCAGCAGCATCTTGTTGTTGTTTCGTACCGAAATCGGCATGATCACGTCCAATCAATGATCGAAACATTTGAGGACGAATACCTGACGGTGGATACAATGTTGGATCACTAGTAGTAGGAAGTGGCTTTGAATACTGTCCAGATAGAAGGCCAAATGCTAATTTCGCTGTTTGAGCGTTAAAGTCATGAGCAGGATCCTTCGCTGTATCGAAATAGAAATCACAATGCTTATAATATTTGTCTTGAAAGTCACTGAGAGTAAATAGGACCTGAACAACAGAATTCATATAACATGAATTGCCTAAATTTCTCATTCCCGTATAACCTGAAAATAGTAAATAGTGGACTACAATGGAATCGGTAGCATGTTTATCTACCTGGTCCATAGACAGGTTGTAATTTTGAATTAGCTTCTTCGATTGCGGATGCTTCATCATATTTTTGATTTAATTCAATTTCTAAATCAGCCATTGTTCGATCGCTTTGCTCCATTTTTAACATATTGATGCCCCAATGTGATAAGTGAATCGCAAGATTTTTATCCTCAACCATTTCATCTTCATCATAAGAGTACACATCAGCACCTTTGGCAGTGATCGTTCCTAGAAGAAAACAACATAGTTATCGATCAAATAACTAAACAAGATTTATCATCTAGTTCTTCTAACTAACCGAGCTTAACAGCTAATGGATATTTCGTCTTTTTGTAATGTTCGATTGCATGATTGTTTCCTCCAGTTCCATCATAGAACTTTCGTCCACATAAAATAGCTCCATCAGTTAAATTCAACCATAGATTATCTGTCAAATCACACTGTTGACATTTCCATCCACTTGGTGGAATTTTTTTTCCGTTATTCAACTGTTCTAACGTTGATGTATGTCTTGTTACTGGCCGTATTTCTCCGTTCCATGTTATATTCATTAACGAACGTTCTTCTTTCAAAAAAGCGGAATCAGCCGCAATAATTGCGTCAGCTGCTCGTTTGACAATATCAGGTAGTTGTTGTACTTCATTCGGATAGGCAATTGTTTCATCTGGATGAATATAAATCGTGTATTTTTCATCGAATGTGAATCGATTCGATTGATTAGTGTCAAAGCCACCTTCGACACCAATCGCTAATTTGGTTACTTTCGTTGGTTCAACATTTGGATTAACGGGTACAGGTATTCGTCTTCGAAGAATTTGTAAGAAAACATTTTTTCCTGGATTCGTTTGACAATGTCGTGCTAAATGATCTTTTCCTACACCACGGAATGTCGACATACAAATATAAAGACCATGTTCAGATTCTGGATTATCAAATGAATAAACACATTCGTCTTTGTAGACATTGTCGTTTGGACCAGGTACACGAACATTTTTGAAACGATCCGCCATGATTTTCAATCTAAAAGCAAAATAAAACAATTGAATGTACACGACATTATTTACAAATAAAACAAAAGAGAAAATTTACAATGACTAGACGATAACTAATAGAAAAATTTGCACACAATAAAACGACGTAGTTTTCTGTTATATCTCGCCATCTAGTGGCACATCTACAAGTCTTTAGCGCTCGTGATTATCTTCTTCGCTTCATTTGTCTTTTGTTGTTACATGACTTAATAGAAGAAGTAAAAGAGCGGTCATTTATGTTCTAGTTGGTTTCTCGAGTACACGCCTATTCATTCCGAATATCCAACATAGAATTTTCATTTGATTTTTGTTCGTCGTTCGGTATTGATTGATCTTGTTCATTGGATGAATTACTACTTATTGATTGAGAATGGTGACGTTCGTTCCACTCATGTACTTTTGTTTGACTGTCAGTTGTTTCGTCCGGTTTCTTGATCGTATCCAATTCATAATCGACGATTGCCGATGGATCACATTCATAGTTTGTTGTCATTAAACCGTAACGTTCCGATGATGATGACTCCGATTCATTATCTTCAATTGGCACTTCATCTTCTCCATCTTCTTCATACGACGACGAACTTTCTTGTTCATCATGCTCAACATTTCTCTGTTCGTCTGAAAGTAATGAATGCTCTTCACTATTCGAATTTTCTTCATCGTCTTCTTCACTTTCACTTTGTGATCTCGATGATAAATGACGATTCTCTCCTTCGTCATCGTCATTGTCTATAGTATTTTCCTAAAACAAAAGACATCGGCTTAGAATGACTAGACGATCGTCTCTATGCATTTACCTGCTGTACTTGGTGTTGAAGTGTTTGTCGAGTACTTCGAGTTAATTTGTTCACTTGATTCGAAGCAATATCGAGCGCATTTAAAATTTTACACATTTGAGCTTCGGTTGAAGCAAGTCGATCTTGTAATTGTGAAATTTCATTACTGGTCAGACTATTTCCCGTTTGAGTTGCACCAAGTTTCGAACTGATAAATGATAATGAATGTTTCATTTCATCAAGTGTGTTATGCACTGAAAATATCTTCTTCATAAAATCAACAATTTTAAATTTCAACCATCATACTTTGTCTTTGTTCCCTCGTTAGCGCTTGTTCAGCATTAAGCTCTTTTTGTTTTTTCGATCGTAAGTATTCGACATAATCAGGATCTAGTCCTACAAAGACAAAATAATATTATCTTTTGAAAGACTGAAGAAGTTTGTATACCGGCATAGAGTTCATCATCATCATCGTCTTCATTCTGTTCTTGACGAATATTCACATGATACTTAAACTTTTTTTTCTGCCCATTCCATTGAATATTATTACTCGAATAGCGGCTTTTAATCCTATGCTCGTCAGTATTTCGTTTTGCCCAATACTAAAGCAAAGGAATATATTTGATCTGGAATAGTCTTTGAATCAGTTAGCATACTTTGAAACATGTATAGAGAAAAAAGATTGCAATACCAACAGTATACATAGGTAAAGCAAATTTAACAGCTGATTTTGGACCAACTTGATCCGTTATTGATTGTTGCTGATGTTCGGCATGGGGATGACGCATGCGCGTATGTGCAAAAGAATCCTAGAATGAAATACATCTTTAATATGCTTTTGTCCTGTAATCTATAACGAGTACGAACCGATGCATGTTCGCGATTATCATCGTTATCATTTCGTGGTATTGATTCTGTTGGCGGTGATGATTGTCGTCGAAAATCTGTAGGAAGTGAATGGTGGTATTTACTTTTATTAATAGGAAAACTCCTACGTTCATATTGTTGATGTACGGGTGCAGATTGTCTTGGACGAAATAGTGGCACAAAAACACGTGGTATGAGAACTGCAAAACAACCAAATACAATAGCAAAAACAACACTTGGTCGTGTTAACATAGACATTATATATTATGTTGTTAATTTTTTATGAATCAAACCATAGAATTTCAATATATCAGTAAATCAGCTTCACTCGCTGTACACTAAGCTAACTAATAGTTTTGCAGGCATTTAGTCATTCATAAAATAACAATTGACGAGTCTGATTCGATGTATGTAGATGTCGTTCATTGCCACCTATTGTTGAAAGATTTTTTTGGGTGAAACTTTTGAGCGCGTGTCATTATTTCACAATGAAAAGATCAGAATATGACATACAAGCTTATGTTAATGAAAGTTTAAATCGACAACATGGTTTAGATAGTCCTGAAGGATCAGCAGCATTGACACAGGCCAACAAACCTGAAGTTGATGGAACTGACATGCAAAAGGAACAATTTCTCGCTAAATATGAAGAGAAACAATCGACAGTGTCTGGAAATCTGAAGAAAATCGTTCTGCATTCATTTTCAAATCTGAAAAGTTCAAATGGAATTATTTAATAAACTTGTGTGTTTGTCGAAATATATTCACACTAACTGGAAATTTTGTTCCTCTGACAAAATATTTCATCTTTATTATCGTCATCATTCTATATCTAGTAAAGCCCGTTGAGTCCAAGGATTTTGAATCGAGACCTGCACTTCATTAACACTTATCAAATATTTGTTTTTATTTTCCTCTTTCAATTAGTAAATAAAAGATAATCAGAAAGGAAGGAAAAATGAAAGTTTTGAAAAAAAAGATTTTATGTACAAATATTTGCTTCGTCCTGTGTCCGGAGTCCGACTCTAGTCAAGATCCTTCGAAAGAAAAAGAATCTTCTCTGAAATTTGACAAATATTGTTCATCTTTCGATTCTTTCCAGATTTTAAACAAATATCAAACAAGACGAACAGCAATATCGTCGACTAGTGAAAGTATTTTCTATCAAAATGATCGAACATTTGCATTTTATTACTGCAATAAAAAAATCAGTTATTTGAAGATAAGAAAACATTATTTAATAAAACCATTTGTTTCTATAAATGATTCATCTGCATCATAATCAGTGCTGCTCACATCTCTCTTGATTTTAGCAGAAAAATGTTGTTTTATTTGATATGAAATCATTCAACTTTATAATCATACTTTGTAAGATAACAAAAACTTTCATAGACTTTCAAAATATATCCTATTACGTTTTAAATACCGAAAAATGATCATAATAAAAACCTCAAAATACACATTCTAATTTATTTTTCTTCAAGTACATATTTTTTCATTATTATCTTTTGATATAGATGAGATTTCACCTTCGCTGATGGATTGTATGTCGACGTATTTTTTTGTTGATTTTTTCAATGTATAGAAACGCCTCATACGTGAATGATGATTGTAAAAAGTGCATAGTTTGTTATCAAAGCTTGTTTTTCTCATTAAAGGTCGAATGCGAACAAAATAGTAAGAAGGAAAGCAATTTTTCAAAAATATCTACCATTGAAGGTAGCAAGAGTATGCTATTATTATCGAAATATGTGGATGACTGATGTTTGCAACGGTGAGGATATACACATTCATCCGTGAACAAAAAATCTCTCTCTCTATCAATGAGAAAGCAGTTTTTTGCCCTAATACATTCCTCTTCGCTCGACAATCCACGTATATAATAAATCTAAGTACTACTGTAGATTCACTATTTACATATTCTGTTGAATCTGTGTACTGCTCTTTTATCCAAAGTCGAACATTAGCAAAAAAACAATGCAAAAACTCAATCAAATGATATGTTTGACTATCCTTCTGGTTTTCATGACAACAAACTGTGTAATACAAGCACGAATGATACATGGCATGAGAAAAGTTGATCTTCTCCGTTATTTGATAAAAAAAAATGAATGTGTGCAATTTACTGGCTTTTGTAACACAGATAGCAAATGCTGCGGTGATAACCGTTGCGTAAATTTTTTTAAAGATGTACCCACTGACAATTATCCCAATCCACCTTGTGAAGCAGGTGATTGTGCGGATCCTAGCAATGGTCAATGTCATTGTTTGTGTCTTGCTCCTTTAAATTGAAAGAGGTACGCATTTTATTCAACAAAGTCTTTCTGCACTAACTGATTGAGAACGTGACGATAGTAACTTATCATATCAATTGTGCATACGTGTTTTAAGTTCCATATTCTGTATTTTATAATATTGAATTATGTTACTGGTTTTTCTTTTAGTTAACAAGGCACAGAATCAATTGAACACCCAATATTTAAGACTGTTTTTGTCATTCGATATACTCAAGTAGTTAGTTTCATGTGCGCACTTTTTCGATTCGTCTATCTTTCTTCTCTTATTTTCTGACTTGGCTTCTTTTTATTTATATTTTGACAATTTTTCAATTCTAATAAAACATCTTGAGCAATACAAATATTCATGCCGATAAAAAAGCTTTGAGATTAATCCCTATGGGATTAAAATGTGAAACACGACGCAACTCTCATTCCGAAAGACTGAGTTTGGTCTATAGGTTGCTTAATATGTGAGCTGCTTGATTAGGTTCTTCATAGGAGCACAAAAGAAGTATGATACAAAACGCATATCTGCTCATGTCTATGGTGTCTTTGTTAACCTGTCAGTCATAGTCTGTGGGAGGAGGGGCAGAGGTGGGTCCAAATTTCTACCCCTAAACCTTCAACACTCCCTTCCAGATCGTGTTTCATAAAATGGCAGCTATACACGTTTTCCAATACGATTCAAATGAGGGTGGTGGTTATGAGCATAAGGATAATTGAGATAAATAAACTTAAAGCAATTTATGATGATCGATTTCAATGGAATTTGGTCCAATCATCATCAGGTCAATTTGAAATGGTAATGTGATGCAAAAAATTGTATGTTGTTAGCTTAAAACAAAAAAACGGGATAAAAGGCAATGAATACAAAAGCCTTGTACTTGTATCTAACAATGTCACGATCGTAAACAATATGATGAATTTGTAAGAGATATATGGTAGATATACAAATCATAGCATTTTCGTAACAACACACTTTTTCAAATGGACATTAATATGGAAACTGAGCTAGATTGACTCAACACGTATTTGACAATTTACGCGTCGTTCAGCATAGTACCTATTGTCTTCTCTGGTAATATTTCGTATCAATCATTTTCCTCGTACGATCACATAGTACATTTGTTATTCGTGAATATTTTCAAATTTGAGTTCGTATTTACGAATACGTAGAGCTGATCGCGTCCATTATTCATTACCGTTCTTCCTTGCCATCTTATGAACTACATCTCTCTAAAGTTAAATGTCTCTTGCTCCCTCACAACTAATAGCTGTTAATCCTTGATCGTCATTATCGCTGCAAAATTTGGTCAATAATAATATAGACCCTTTGTTTCCTTTTCTTATTGATTGTCAAGAAAGTAAAAATTCTTCATGTTCTACAGTTAGTTCAGAGGTCAGTTGGCAGTCGACACTGATCGCACCAGCACGTGTATCTTTGTTTCTATGATATGTACCGCTGTTGTTCGTCAGTACGAGTAAATTACTTAGTCAGACAAAAGATAACAGAAGTTGACATAAATGGCTGACGAAGAAAACAAGGTATTTCGAGTTTTAGCTCTTCACAAACGGTTTTAGTCCAACAGGAGAACACACTTATTCAATCGCTATCATTCAGCAAATCAATTTTTTACACGTAGCTTCCCTCCTTCTCTCAACTTTTTCCTTGTGACGTGCACTGCATCTTTGTCTTGTATATTTATGGGTAACACAAGCTATGCAGCTTATGCTGACGCTAGATAGAAAGATAAACGAAGTCATGCTGTTATATATATTGAAACTCATTGATAAATCTCCAGCATCGACTACTGTTCAACAAAAGTACAAAGAACTGAAAAATAATTAAACGATTTATTGTGAAGATTTGATATGTGAACAAAAAGTAAAAAACGATATCCTCTGATTGTATTTTTGTGTCTGTGAATGACAGTCAAATTCACTTTGTCGGAGAAAGAAATTGTATAACGAATTGTTTAAAACACTTGTCTTTCGTGTTTGTGAATTGCTAGAATAAAAATGAAAGCTATTTTTCTGATAATTAAATGTGGTTCATCTAATCACTCACATAACTGCAAATACTATGTGAATAATTAGTTGTTACTCAAGAACATGAGACGGTCATTCTCGAGATTTTCGTAGTCATTATTTTCTAACCTCGATTTGGTTCACTGATATAAAAAAATTTGATATATAGTGTAACATGCAACTCTTCATCATATATCAGACATTTTCAAGTAGGGTAGTGCACAATTTCTAGAAACCTAATTATTTATTTGATTCTGCGAATTTGGAGAGTTTAACTCATTAATTGATCATACAATATTTAGGGTATAACAAAAGTTTCTATCGCAATACTTAAAATTGTATAAGAAAGTAAATAATAAATATTTTAATATGGGAGAACATAATATAATATCTCATCTCTAATTCTCATTTATATCCACGAAGTATTGATTGGTCTTGTATTGGTATCTATGTTAAACTAGAAAATAATCAACATGATAATTATCCTTTATAGTTCAACTAAATTCGTACAATGTGATAGTATTGACATATCATTTATTGTTCAGATCAGAGACGAGAACCATCAATGGATGAAAGAGAAGTTGCAGAAAGTGTGAGGATTCTTGAGCTTTTAAGTCTTCAAGTCAATTGTTGCAACACACAATTCAGCTATAGAAGGTTCACTTTGTTTATTCATTTGGAAAGGTTTTTGTAACTACAATCTCCTTCCGATTGTCACACATAACTGTTCTCTCTATTAAGCGTTATTTTTTATGCTTAATATGACGTATACTACCAATTCGATTTTTTCGTAAAAGTACATAGAACATTAATAAGTAAGTTAAGTTCAATTTCTTCTCACTCGTTCATTATTAGCATTTTACTATTTAAAGTCGAACCATCAATTTCATTGCTGATATACTTTCATGGTTGGAAATGGAAATCATCCTCATCCTGTGTGTGTGATGTTACTGAAATATTTCCAGCACGGAAATCTGTGGGTGATCATAATCTTGATGAGATAGAATTCATTTGGTACTGTGTGCGTGAAGAACAGTCTGATGATTTCAATCAAATCCGAAATATGTTGCACGAGAAAGTCTGACAAGTTAATCGGATTGTATTACTTCTTCTTACAAGGCAAAATTAAATGTGAAAAAATAGTAGATGAAATCTGACTTTTTTTGCTCCTTTATTAGTTGAGAAATAGTGCATCATTTCCTCTGCATTTTTCCAACGATTTTATGAATTATATCTCTGAGGATCTCGTCATCGATTATCTGCTTATGATAAAATTCTCTGTGAGTAACTGGCTGTTTTTTTTCTTTCATCCCAGATCGACTGGTTCGACATCAGGTCTGTGAATCTGGAATGATATATTCTAATTTGAGACAATGAAAACTTAAATTGACAACATGATTTAAACAGTTCGTCAGAACCAGAAGCGCTGACAGAACCAAAAAAAACCACTTGACATCGATGCAACTGACATGCTAAAGAAACGATGTCTCGCTAAATACGAAGACAAATAATCGATAGTAACTGGAAGTTCTCTCTACATCCACTGCCAAATATCAAAATTTCACATGGGAGAAACTTGTAGATGAACACAGCAACATGTGTGCATTTTATGTTAATAAACAGACTACTTTGATCTTTTCATGCTCACAGGTAATGTTTTTATATAGAAAGTTTGACTTCCTCCTCTTCCATTGTATGTCGCTTTTTTTGATTCATTGCGACAGATAAAGTTTAAATGGATTGCAAAGAAAAAACTAAATTTCCCAGAACTATGTCGTGCGCAGAATCATGCTTCATAACTGAGAACAAAATGCATAGAATCAAGAATTGAAGAATTTAAAAATAAAATGAACTTTTCTTCCGAAAACTATTCTATCTTGAGCGATAGATTAGCACTTTAGATGACAAAGCAAGATAATAATCAAAATCTTATTAATATCTGCTCACTAAAAATAGAATAATGACTAAACCTCATTAAAACAAGTCAAGGCTTTTATCCGGTTTGATCTATACTATGACTACCGGTTGTCAATAACGTGCTGGAATGAAGAAAAAGTTTGTGATTACTATTCATATAACAGCGGTTTTTTTCATTCGATAGCTATCGCTATGGAAAATATTTACTTCCACTCAATTTCGTTCTGTAATGAACAAGGCATCTCTCGTGTTCATAAACCACATGTCCTGCTGTGTATATATATTATTCTGACATTCTAATCTAATCTCGATTGCAGACTATTGATAGAAAATCATCGGAAATAATAAAATCTCGGCTTTGTTTTCAGATTTGCTTGTCTGAATAGAAAGACAGATCATTTTCTTTGTTCCCTTGGTGGCAATGAAACAATGATTTGGTCGTGTATTTCCTTTTTTGATCCTGGTTATAATTTAATAATAGCAAAAAAATTTTCCCATTTCTTTTCTAATAAACATAATTACAGCATGAAAAAAAGAACGCACTTGCATTTTCCCTTCTTTCATGATATATATATATACTTGACATATAGCTGTTTTTATATTTTCTGACGAGTGCTCAACAAAATCACAATATACTTTGCTTTCTTTTATTCTAACTAAATGAATGTGTCTACAAAACATGGATAAATTTAGCATGAATACAATGTTCATATGTTCAAAAATAGCAATTCAAATACTTGCTATTTTTCTTGTTCAGAATCCGATGATGACGAGGATGACTTCCAGTCTTTTGAATCGTCCACTATAAAGAGAAAGAAGACATAAGAACGTAGTATATACAAAGTCAAAACAGGAAGCGTTCAACGTACTTGAGATGGCTTGATCATTGACGCCTTTTTTTATGCCATAATGTTTTAATGAATGTCTACCTTTGAGAACCTTATCACGGAAAATTAGCCGACAGCCTTGTTCGTATTGAGGCGGTAATCGTATTCGTAATTCCATTTTCAAATCATGTACATGAGTTTTCTCATCCATTACGAATGTCATCGATTGACCGTCGGATTTTCGTACAACAGTTACGCTGACTTGATCGGTATGTGTGGAAACTATAGGATCCTTCGAGTGTGACATTTGTATTTTGCTTCAAATCAATCTAAGAATAAGTTTATAAACTAAATAACTACGTAAATACAGTGGAAAAAGAAAAATGACAGAGGAAGGCAGGAGGAGAAAAAGGAACTGCTATCTTTTCTCTCCATCTACTATAGAATAGAAAGATTGAGGCAAACGAGAGAAGAACGGCGAACTGTTGCACAGAGAAAATAGAGTAATAGTTGTATTTTAGATGCTTGCACGGTATCGATGGGAACGGGGTCAAACGGAATAGCATACGGCGAGAAGAAATCATCGTTTACTCTATTCTATGTTTGTTAATGTTTCCCCTTCAGCTTGAATTAATGTAATCATGTCGCAATTTAGCCTTAAAAAGTCCAATGGTTTTAATCCTTAGGTTGTCTGGAGCATTGATGACTGAGGAGAAAACATTGTTGAAATTTTAATTATGTGTTTTGATGGAGCTGATTTTTTGTGTAATTATCTTTCGTTAATAAAAATACTCTATGCTGAACGCATTGAATATTATCGAATAGAACAAGGAGGAAATCACTGTGAGAATCGAAAACAATTGTCTGACGTTAAAACATGCAAACATCTAAAGTAGTCTATTTATTTGCTTAGTAATCGTTCTCATTCATTATTCAAAATGCTGTAAATGACGATGTGCTGCTCCTTAGACCTTGAAAATAAGAGCTCATATGGTATGTGACTATTATCATAATTCAATTACAGACGATGATTGGCACATCAGAGAAAATTTCGTTAGTATAGATGAGAATTCAACTTCGCCTGTCATGTTGAAAGGATATGGAACTAATTCAACTGAAGCGACAGGACATAAACTTAAAGTACCGGATGAAGATATGTCATGTGAGTTCGAGTAGAACGTGAGAAATATTCTAGGAAAATATACAATTTTATTAATAGAAAGACTATACTTTCTTCTTTTCATTTATCGCATACTATAATCATTACAGTTTTACAGGCGCATATTTAACGCAGAAAAAAAACATTATTGTCAGATTTTTAATAATAGCTGGCTCTGTTATAACCATGATTGTAACCATATTGAGGAGCTTGTACTCTTAGTGGTACATATTCACCGACCTTGTTGTACATTGTTGGGTAATGGTTGGCAACATTTCCAAGAACTCTGTCGAATTTGCCATCCTCGTATGCCTCATATATCGCATAACCAATACGAGCATAAGTAAAGAAACCCATTGTAGATGATTAACTATAGAAATAACTGTGTTTGTTTGACCAATGAACGGTAGACGAGTAGTCGCAGTGAAAGCGAAGTGAAAAATGCAATATTGACTGTACCTTTCAGTAAACATATATATACAGATACGTTCTCACTCATTATAGATACGATCGAGTAAATATACGTCACACGTAGACCAGTATCGACGAATCCTAATTACGCAAGTCAAAAACCTGACGTCACACCTACGATTCTCGAAAAAACGTCTTTGATAATGCTAATTATTGCGTCCTATCGCTTACAGCATTCATTGACGTCGTTATAGACTTACCATTCTGAGTGAAGAGTGTGTCCTTTAAAAACACCACGCATATTTATTTGAAATTACCTGTAATAATTGCGTACTGATCAAAAACAAGTGATAAGGAAGACAGCTTTTCAACATGAAAATTTTAACAAAGAGAGTATTGTCAGGAATTTTGCTGACGTCAGTGGCAAACATTTTTTCTGTGAGAAATAAAAGAGAATAATAATACCTCGCTACAAGATCTATTCATAGAAAACAAGCTAATCACAACATTGAAGAAGAATAAAAGAATATTAAGAAAAACCAACTAAATATTTTTAAAGTCCTGGAAATTGATTATTCCGAAATGCTTCGAAAAATAATTGATGATCACGTCTGATTTGTTCACCATAAACCTAAAGAAAACAGATTTTGTAGTTTCAATCAATAATAGAAAGTCATTGTATGTTTACCATGCCAAATTCGACCATATCTTGTATAAATTCATCGTCTTCGCCGTGAATCGCATCGCGAATCGTGTGTTCTGTATCTCTTGGTATAACTGAAAACGGTAAATGACTCACATCTTTTGGTGTGTTCACACAGTCAGAATCGGCAACACAATGAATTTTAGCTAGAAAATAGTCTTTTCATTTCCAAAAAATCATACACAAATCCATCATACCTGTTGCTTTTCCAAGATACTGAACAACTTCGACAACTTCTTTGAAGTCTGTTACATCAGACCAATCTAAATCTTCTGAATGTGCTTCAACGGCATCAACTAAACATGGAATTGACCCTAGTGTTGTATAACCCAACCATTTCGGTGTCGACGCTTGCATTGCATATGAACATAGAACAGTTCGTAATCCATCATGTTTGAAATATTCGTCTAAAACAGGATGTTGAACGACATATGATATAGCTGACCTTTGTGCTGGTTTCATATAAAGGACAACATCGTTTTCTAATGTTTCGGAGCGACCTTCAATTAAGAATGAATACGAAATCTTGCCGGCTGAACCAATTCCCGGTGACGAACGTGCAACGATATCTTTAATTCTATAAGTTAATTGTCCACTGGATAAACCTCTCTCGGCTATTTTCTTATTTTCTGGTATTGTTTCTAAGTATTTTTGGAATGCTCGCATAAGACTGTCACGTAAATTATCATCGACATCTTGAATATGTTTCGAACGTATGAATCGTCGGTCATAATTTTCAATACATGTCATGGAATCTAAATGGGCCACGTGAGATTTGATACGTGCTTCATTGAGCAATTTCTTGATTTTGCCCGAGGTATTTCTTAATGTTAATGCAAAATGATCTTTAGCATTTTTACAAAAATGATAAACTTGTTTTAAATACTCTTCAACAAATACAATGAGAATGTGCTCGATCTCTCGATCGGAAAATCCTTTCGAATAGCAAATCAAATTGATTGACGCTATTAAACGTTTCACATCCCATGTAAACGGACCAATATAACCTTCGTCGAAATCATTAACGTCAAAGTTTAGAATACCATTGCTATCTAAATAAGTACCGAAGTTCTCCGCGTGTAAATCTCCCTACACAAAACAACAACATATCGATTTGAGACGACAGAAAAAAGAAATGATCTTACATGGATGAAAACTTGTCCCGCAGCGTTGTTTCGTGCGACATATGGATCTTGATCGACTTTCAAGTCTTGATAGAATAAGACGGCTGACCCGCGATAGAAATTAAAGGGTGAGGCAGCCATCTTTCGAAAACGGGCACGAAATGCGTTGGGATTTTCTCGAATACCTGCTGCGAAGAAATGCGCGAATGTATCGATGATAAATTTCGATCGTTGTTCATTGGATTGTGCTCGAATGCGATTGATTGCCTTCTGGGGAGCAAGAACATCGTACGATAAGCGATTAGTTTGATAACGATTGGAATTTGGAATGATTCGGGACATAATTTATCGCGACGTGCGGTGTATTTTTTCTTCGACGAATCAATAGGGACTCGAAATGAATATCCCGACGACGCATATATTTTCTGCCAGTCTCTCTTCTTTCTTTATTATTTGATCAGTTAATGTTAGGTATTATTCATCAATCGTTTGTTGTCTTTTTTTGTTCGATGTCAAATAAAAAAAAGAGTGAGATTTAATATGAGTGAATATTGAGGTGTTTTCTTTCAAGAACATGCGGAATGTCGAGAAATCTCGTGTATGCTTAGCAACTATTTTTCCCTCCTTTTCTTCGAGTAACTACGATGGAGAATAACAACAGAAAGAAATGTTCTATTAAAAGATTTCATCGAAATCTGTTATGTGATACAGAGGAAATTGATTGATGTAAAATATTTGCTTTCAACTGGAATAAAATATGGACTAAATTAAGTTCAGTTCATAGAGGACACCATTTAAATAAATTTTCGTATTCTCCAATCTAACTGAAGTTGATCAACTTCTTTTAATTGCCGGATATTTAATACATTAATGTTTGCCTAGGAATTTTCCACGTGAGTGATCAAATAACATTTTCTCATCAATGATGCAATTCAAATAAATCTGTCTGACTTTTTCTTTTGACATCTCTTCTTAAGCTTCTTGATATTTTATTCATTGTCACTTCATTTGTTCTTAGAATATCCAGTTGAGCGTCTGGTAACATTTGAAATTATGCAGAGTGATATGTTTATTCGAAAGCGTTCGTTTTTTCTATACAACACAAAGATATATCCAATAGAAAACTAATACATAAAAATAAATAAATAAATTTCGTCTAATCCACTAAAGAAACTTCATATAAATTTAAACCTTTTTTCAATAAATAACCGTGATCATTTAGTTTAGTTAATAATTCGTCGAATTTGTCCAGATTGATTTTAATATCCTAAATAGAGACACAAAAAAGATTGATTATCACTGTCGATACACAACGGCAAATTACTGTGGCGATTTGTCTTAGGTCAGCTTTTGAAAACATAGGATTTTTCTTTTTCTCACTGACACATCGAATAGCATTCATCATTTTTCTGACCTGAAATTGACATTTATTTGTTATCTAAGGAGAAAATCGATCACAAACTTCAGATGCTCGACCCATCCCGGATCCATGTTGTAATCGTGTGAAATCCAATTGACCATTTTCATCCGTATATGTATCGAGCATACTAGCTCGCATTATTTGAACGACTTCAATTGCATCTGATTTCGTACATTCTTCACGTAATTCGAGTTTTGCACGAGCCTAAATCATAAGAATGTATTTTGTGAAGTTGATTATTTTCGGTTTTTTCTTACTTCAGTGAGTCGCATTAATGATTCCAATTGTCGTAGGGTAATGGGAGTTGTACCGTCTCGTTGATGAGCAACACGTAATTCGAAATAGAATTTTTTCAAAATGTTGATTGCTTCACGTGTTAAACGTGGTTTTACATATCGACGAGCATAGGCAATGTACTATAAAATGAGAAGAATTTCTCTTCAGAAAAATAAACTATTTCTACTTTTTGTAAAAGACTTGGTCCTATTGGTTCGATTGTTTCACCAGATTTCAAGCGTAAATGATCAAGTAGAGAAGTATCGTTGGTCGAATTGGAATTCGCTGCCGTTGTTTCATATTGAGTTCGAGTTGAACTGACTGTAGTATTGTTATGTGATGAACGAATTGAACGATTGTGTTGAGCAAGAACATGTTCAGATAAACGATAATCAAGTTCATCATCCGCACGATCGATAAGAATGAAAACAAGGTCAAATCGACTTAAAATCGGTCCTTTCAATCTTCAAAATGCGCAAAAGCAACATGATCCTTCCCAATCGTGCAAATTTACTTCAAATTTTCTGATACTGTTTTTCCTTTATTATAATGTCCACCAACAGGATTTGCAGCAGCTATAACACATGTTCGTGCTGGTATACTCGCCATGATTCCACCTTTAGCAATCGATACACACTGTTGTTCCATTGCTTCAAGTAAAACTTGTTGTTGAGTAACCATCTTATCGAATTCATCGATACAACAACAACCTTGATGAGCCATAACAAGTGCACCAGCGTCCAACATCAATTCTCCATCTTTATCTTTGTGCAACGTGACAGTCAAACCCGATTGGGTTGAACTTGTACCACAAACATAAACACCTTCAATACGTTTTCGCGAAAATAAATTTCATTAAAAAACAAAAGAAAATGAGAGATATTACCTCGTGGTGCAACACTCACACAAGCGTGAAGCAACTGACTTTTGCCAAGACCCGGATCACCGACAATCAATATATGTGGATCAGATCGAATAGGTATATGAGACTAAAATAAATCATTCTAGACAAGAATGAAATATTCTCTTAGTTTACTCACAGCACCATCTTCACCTCGAACTAATCCACCAAACAAAGCCATTAGAAGTGCTGCTTTAACAAGTTCATGTCCGTAGATGCTTGGACAAAGTGAATGAACCAATAATCTAGTCTTGTCCTCATCGAATCATCATCATTCTCATTTCAACTCGAACTTACTTCAAAACATTTCGTTGTTGTTGAATTTGCTGAATACCATACAAATCAAATAAAGAAAAGTCCATCGTGTTCATCAGACTATTTCCATTCATAGATCCTTCGGATGTATTCAGTCGTTGATTAACAACTGAATTAACATCAATATACACTTGTAATAAAGATTGATCCGATACTTTCCGCATTCCATCTGATCAAAATAGATAACAAAGCGATGATCACATTTTCAGATTCAAATACACTTGACATACTATTTTCATCAACCATTAATTTAACAATACCAGAAACAACGACGGCATCACCTGGTATCGCACTACTGACAAGATCGTTTGTTAATTCACATTCAATTGTCTGTGGAATTCGACCCGGTGCCTTCGATGCTTCAGAAGCAACTTCTTGCAATCTAAAAGAATCATTTATTCGAAATTTTTCTTATTGAATCGAATGAAAACATTCCAACCGAATCGTTTGCCAATCGATAATTGTTGTTAATGGATGTGAACGTTGTTGCACGAATACTCGACTTGTACAACCAGGCGTTGGACAACGTTCTGGTTCGGTATGTTTACCATTTTCACATGTGACACCAAACGTATGTCGACAAGTGGAACATTCGTATGCAAGTCGAATGACCAAACATTGTGAATTACTTACACGAACAACAACGCCTCGAATCGAAACGAATTTACCTATACGTAAATCTAGTTGATGATATTGAAGGAAAGTCTGACTAACCGTAAGCTTGTGCTTTGACCTCTTTTAATTGAATCTGTGGTGTGAAATTGACTAGGCGAGCATGAATTATTGGTAGATCAACAAGAGGTACTGTTGGATGATGACATTCACTAGCTGCCAAACGATCTTTTTCTTCTTGTTCATCGGTCATACACTACAACCGATTCGATTTGTATTTGTAAATATTAGAAGAATGTCTTACTTGATGCATAGCTAAACCAATAAGTCGCATTGTTGTTTCATTCTGATCGGAGAAGAATAAACTCCATGTTTGCTGTTTTTCTAAAAACATCTGATCATTGAGAATTTCCGAATAACTGATCGTAAATGACTGTTTCTGTTCGATAGCAGCCTAGAAGAAAACTTCAACTGATGAATTCAGAATATCAATATGAAAACTTACATAATCGTATAAATCTCTCGTATTTTTGAAATATTTTTCGAATAATTGACAAACTGACAGATAACTAAGATCAGATTCTTTATCTAAGTAAAACAATCGATAGGATTCTGTTGGTTTTGTTGAAAAATCTTTACCTGTATCGGGAAAATAGAGAGACCAGCCACGGTATCGTTCTGTTTGTTCAGTAATATTAATATAAGTTGCTGAATGTAAAGGAAAAGTAAGTGAATGAATGATTGAAATTAAGTTCTAAAAAGCGTACTGATCGGTGTTTGAATCACTTTCACTGGACTTGATGGAACAGCATGTGAATGATTTCGAGTTGACTCTTCGCCAGCATCCTTCGATGAATTATCATTATTTCCCTTTTTCTTTTTCCAATGTCGATTTTTGAATTTATTATATGGATTGTATCCTTTCTTTTTCGGTCCATTTTGCTGTCCTTGTTGTGGCTTTTTTTGTCCCGGAGGAGCCATTACAAATGACAACAAAACTTGGTCTGAAAATACGAATATATATTTCACGTTAAGAGAAAGAAAAATAGACCACCATGTGCTTATGCAACACTACAAAAGATCGTTGTTTCTTGTCATAGCTATGTCTAACGAACAATTTGTTCTAGGCTTCAGCGCCAAATATGAACTGAACATAAATTTTTCTTTCTTTCGAATGAATTTCTTCAATCAAAAAGTGAACAAAGACAAATCTTTCTCAGGTGTTATTCAAACATGCACACCTTGTTGTCCATTTGATACTAAAAACATCCCTCATCCACAGTTTCAATCTTTATCTAATTCGGATGCATGTTGCTTAAGTAAACTTCAAGTTAATTGCCAAATTAAAACTCGTCGAAAGAAAAAGAAACGGTATAATCCGAGCCTCTCATCCCGAAGTACAAAACAAACTGCTGCTGCTTCATTATCATCATCAAGTCGATTAAGTCCAAATATAAAACGAAAGAAATACGATTCAACCATGAATACGAACAGTTATTATATTCATCATACTGAATCGAATACTCAAGTATCCTCATCGACTATTGAAGAAAGTAACTCAACTGAGCGATCACTTTCTTCGCATCGATATTACAATAAATCTTCAAGTAGAAACTTGAAATAGATTATTTTCGCAAAGAAAATCTATTTACTTTTCACATCAGATGCTCAACAACAACAACAATCTCAAATAAATCTGACTGAGAACATTCAAGATTTAAAAGCTTCGATCAATCATCTCACACAACTCGTTTGTCATCAACAACAATCAACATCTTTTTTTGCAAAACTTCGCCGTTTGTTTTCTTTCTTCAAAAACTCATCTCCCGATGATTCAATCGATGACGAATGTTCGCGAATTCTTGAACATTATCGCTTAACTAAACCCGAACTTCTCAACGTCTATCATTTATTCGATAAAAACGAAACACTATTTCTTAATTGGTTGCAAACCATAATACCAAACTATTTTCATCCAGTGTTACTCAACAATGTTAAACATTTCGACTCGATATCAACTGATAACATGTGATATATCGTTTCATGGTTATACTAATGCATGAAAACATTTCTTCTATTTTTTCTCATGTCGATTCTTATCTCATAAATTTTATTTCGTACGGTTGTTTATTCGAAGTTCGTTTTGATTGTAAATGATACGAATGAAATGCTTCGATTTGTCAACTTTCGTACTTCGATCAAACAATAGTGTTACGAGAAAACTGCTCATCATGAGTGATTAAAGAAAAGTTCATTTAATAGCTTTGTTTCTACCTGACGTCCGTTCGTTAGTCCGTCAGTAACCCTTCTCTGTCTAGTTCAGCAGAATGCGAAGTAGGCAGGAAGAGAGAGAGAGAGAAAAAATGAGAAAACGAAATAGAGAGAGAGAAAGAAATTGTGTTGTTCTTCTCGTTTGCTTTGCCTGCACGTTTTTCTTTTCTCTTTTATTTCTTTCATTCTGTTGTGTGTGCGTGTGTATATCGTCGTCGTCGTTCATCCTCCACATTTACTCGAAGTATCTTTGCCTCTCTACTGGTGCTGCTATTCATTCCCCCCATCGTTGCATATTTCTCTTGCGCCGCCGCTTCTGCACCACCGACGGAGCACGCCAGTGTCCACTGCTAGTTCTAATTTACTATTCGTTGTTGTATCGAAGTAGCAACAACGAGGTGGGATGTAAGTCATCAATGGTCGCCGTCTTGAGTTACTGTTTGATGAATGAAAACAGATATTTATTTTTGATCTTGATTTTGATTTAGGGCACATTTTAATCATAATGATCCAATATGTATTGTGCAAGGATGTCCAAATGGAATCCAATCCAATCCGTCGATACAATATTTTTCTGTTCCCGTACATCTGGGAAATATATCAGCAGCTTGGTACAAAAATATCATGCGTACAGATCTACGTCCATCTCCAACACATCGTGTATGTGAACAACATTTCGAAGAGCCATGTTTCGATTATGTTGGAAATGGTACCAAAGTACTCAAACCGAAATCTTTACCAACATTGTTTGATCTGGAAGTTTTCTATAAAATGATTGCTTATCAAGATAAATTACAAGAATCAAATAAAGCCATTAAGAAAACCAATATCACCTTTCATACCAGCAATCCTGATTTAGATGGACGAACGTTAGAACCTATTTTAAAGATGAATCTTGAAAGTGGCCATGTGAAGACACGTCTCGCACCAACAGCAGCAGCAAATAATAATACCCAAACTGAAAATTTGGATAATAAAAACCAAACATCCTTCATTGTGAATAAATCCTCCTTGACTCATGATAATGTAAGAAAGTGTGCTCTTTGCCAACTATTGCTCAATAAATTTCTGTTTCAGTCGGAAAATAAAGCATCAAATCGTTGTCACGTGGAAGGTTGTGCTCATAATTATCTTGCTCGTCGCCATCGTGTACAGTTATACAAAATTCCACGCGATGCAACTGTTGCACGTAAATGGCTCGATGCATGTGGTTTCGAAAATATCTCAGTATCACCATCAACTGCAACATTCAAAGTGTGTCGTGAACATTTTGGACAAAATGATTTTGAAGGACCTACTACACTACGTCCGGATGCCATACCCTCGTTTTTCACTCCCTATTCTCGTTCATTAATCGAGAAACAAAATTTAAATGATACAAATTCTTCGACTTCATCAACTCCATCTTCATCCGCGAAACGATTTCGATCAGATATGGCAAATATTCGTGCTAAGCAAACGACACCGATGACAAACAATACTAATTCAATAAATGCTAATAAACGAACATCGTTACCTTATCGGAATAGTGTCAATAATCAATATCAAAGACAGTATTTCCATGAGCAACAACAACAACAACAACAACAGCAGCAGCAGCAGCAACAGCTTCTTACACCATCACCGTCACGTGATAATCTTGACGAAAATCTTCGACAAGCGGCTAACGATGTGAAACAAACCATAGACGTGGATTTAAATCTGAATTGTCTCGATGATCAATTATCCGAAGCACAATTAGCACATTGTCCTGTTAAAGTAGGTTACTTTACTAGTGGAATTGTCGTTTAAAGGACATTTTTAGGCTCTGGATCGAACAGAATCAACAAATGGTATAGCACCCAAACCTCGTAATCCAGTCGGTCGCCCTCGTTTACATCCTCGATATCCTCCAACGACACCTTCGACAACAAATTCCAATTCCGCAGCACGTCGTTCAACGTATCGTCCAAACTATGCAGACGAAGATCCTGATGAATTAGATGATCTAGATGAATGGAATAACAATGAGCCTGATCAAGATGATACAGTTCGTGATCGCGATTGGATTAATCGTCAACAGGACGATCGTTTACCTTGGTCTAAACGAACGAATTTGTCGACAAATAACTATACATCATCGTACCAACGTGGTAGCGGTGGTAATCATGCAAATTCTTATCGAAACGTGCGACAATCAGCACCTCTACAGCAACAACAGCAGCAGCAATCGCAACAACCACAACCACATCGTAATTCATTGAACAATCAACAACGAGCGAGTCGTGGTCAGTTCTACCAAACACAATTTGTAAAGCCGGAACCAACCCGAAAAGCAACAATACCATTTCTTCAACCAGCTTTTGCTCCAAACGCTTCAACACAATATCCTCGCGACCAACCATTGCCACGTCTCAAGCCAGGCACAGTTAGAACGCGTGGTAAATAACTTCTTTCTACTTTAAAACCTCACAAAAAATTGCTTTGTCAATGTTTTAGAGGAGGGTTTAGAAGTCGAACTTGGTAAGTAATCTTCTTGTTGTGTGTACATCTCAATTCATACTCCTCTCTCATACAGAACATACTTACAAGCGTGCTCTATCGAAATACTATGGTCAAAAACCCGGTCGCAACTTGCCATTATCTGATTATGGTGATTTTCGTAGTCAGGTATCTCTTTCACTTCTAAGGAAGGAAATCGCTAACGATTCTAGTCTTTTTCTAGTGTCCAATG
The DNA here is from genome assembly GCA_905250025.1 of Adineta ricciae. Taxonomy (NCBI): domain Eukaryota; kingdom Metazoa; phylum Rotifera; class Eurotatoria; order Adinetida; family Adinetidae; genus Adineta; species Adineta ricciae. The sequence goes on from CAJNOJ010000025.1 coordinate 336,594, forward strand.
TGTGAAAGTCTTCTCTTTGAGAATAACATCCAATTGATTACTCATCTCTGTCAACATCTTGACCAACAACAAAACGATGAAAATAATCGTGACGAGCACTTCCAACCAAATACCAGTTCACCTTTTGAACAAATCAATACGAAATGTGCACATTGTCAATCAGAATTTTCCAATCCATATTTTCTTGCTATGCACATCGACGATAAGCACATGTTAGAAATCAATGAATACCGCTGTCGAATATGTGAACAACGTCATGCATCATTATTAGAATTAGTCGCACATTTAAATCTCTGCCATTGTGGTTTAGAAATGCCGTACTCATGTAAAGTCTGCTCATTTCGAACATCAATGCATGCCGATATGATCTATCACATTGATGAAGTTCATAAAGGAACAAGATATTTCTTTTGTCCATACTGTTTCATTGCTATTGAATTACCATTCGTACCGAATTCGTCAACAATATTAAATGGAACATTAGCTTATAAACATTTATTACTTCATTTTAATAAAGTCGATCAAGGACGAACAACGCCATCGAAGTTTAAACATTGTAGAAAATGTGTTCTACATGTTTCATCTATGAAAGATCATTTACAACGTGATCATTTGAATATTGTCGATGGAATCAAAGCAACATACTACGACGAAGATGAAAATCGTAAATAAATTCACAAGATCTTTTCGTTTCTTAACTCGAATTTTTGTTTAGCAGAAAAACTCAGCGATGAAGGTGAACAATACGATGATTCCGCTATGGATACTTCATTACCAATTGATAAATCATCTGCTGCAAGATACGTGACACCGGCTAAAAGTGGTTAATATATATATTTTTTTGTTTTATGTACATTATTATTACTCTTTCTCTCTTCTTCTACGTTCGATGTGCGGCATCGAACACTGTTTGTGTGTTTACGCATGTGTACGGGTCTCACGACATTTATCATTTCGATTTCTTCTATGCGTCTATGCAGAATACAATGTTGTGCCTGTTCTGTCCCCTTTTTCTTCCTGTTTCTTCTTTCGATTATCACATAGAACATTATTTGCACGGCAAATAATTTTGCTTGACAGTACAAAAGAAAGAAATGATAAAGTACAAAAAAACAAACAAACAAGTAATCAATGTACAATAACAAGTTTTGAATGTGATAAAATCAAGAGAGAAAAAAAGCATGGATCTTCTGGAAAGAGAACTACAAATTCCAATGTAGAACTGAGCATCTGTAGGAAATCAAGCAGACTTCATAGAAAGAGAGAAAATCATCCGGTTTGGATCAACTGAGATGTCAAAGAACAAGTTAGAACTAGTTACTAAATCACCGGCGAGGATACCATCGACTATTGATATGAATCTAAGTGAAATACTAGCTAAAGACTTTGATGGGTTCAGTCGAACGTTACCTGTTCATACTGATTCGATGTTGTAGGTCGACGCCGAATAGTCGCCATGGGTAAATGCTTATTGCGATCAAATTTTAATGGATACGATCGATGGTTAAATACTAAAATAGATTTCAATCACTTGAGATTTTCTCTTTTTTCAATGACTTACCATTCGTATGATGAGAATTATTTCGTTTGAAATCTTCCTGATTGTTTTCTTCATCATCAGTTGTCGAATTCAAAGGATGATGATAACTATAGTGTTCTTTGACAGATTTCACATGTAAAACACATCGATCACAATATTTAAATAAGGATTCAATGCGATGTTGTTGCTGTTTATTATTACTATTTTCGATTCGATCAAAATGAAGAACGACGTGACGAAAAGCAGGTATTGAATTCAACAAATTTGTATCAGACATAGGCAGTAGCACTGACTGAAAGCAATATGGACAAAAGAAATATTGTGTTCCTTTATGGACCTAAAAGCAAAAGATTTTTGTATGTGTAAACATAAACTTTCAATCGTGTGAATATACTTGTCGAATGTGATGAGCCATGTCTTCGTACATGGATGTACGATAGTGACATTGGTCACAAACATAAGGCATATCAAGACCGACATGTACTGAATTCAAATGAGCAAATAAATCGACTAAATTCGGATGATTTTGTTGACAAATTCGACAACGATATTCGTTTGTGTCATGAAGATGTTCTTGATCTTTGTGCAGTAGGGTTTGAAAAGGTGTAGAAAATTCTTCATGACACACCGAACAGCGACGGTAGACTTTATCAAATGGACTAATATAGTTAAGATCATCCTCGAAGTGTGAACATAAATGTGCAATGAAAGACATGTTATTAGCTGATAGCTCACCACATATTGAGCATTCTACAAGAAAAACATAAATTATCTTCGATTTTGTCAGAATAGAATAACGTACTAATACGAAAATCTCCGTAGTCGGATGAATCGACTTGTTGACCATTGCGTGTACCATAGAATCGCGTTAGAGCTGAAGCATAAGTACGATCAAGTGCATCTATCTGTTGATGTCGATGATTAGCTATTGTTGGTAATGAATGAAGTTGTGGAGTTGGCGAAGGTTGTGGTCGAACGAAATGAGTTGAGGGTGGCAATCGATTGACTGTCGAAGTTAAATGGCCACGTCCACCGCGACCACGACCTGTAAGAAATACAAAATTTCGAAATTATTGTTTATAATATTAAAATCTCACCTCGACCAATACTTCCATTCACATGACTAGCACGATTATATGGACGTCGATCATGTTCAGGTAGATAATTTTCATCATCGTCATCATCATCATCGGATTCACTAGGAATGAAATCTTCGTCCTGATCTCGAAGTATTTCGATATCTTGTGTCGGTACTTTCTTTAATACTGATGTGCGTCTACGAACAGCTGGTAAGGGTAGTGGAGCTGTTGGATCATACGCCTAAACAGTTCAAAATATGTTTTCTTCCTACTGATATATGAAAATACTACTTGTGTTGGATAATTTTGTAATTGAGTGTCGGTAAGCATATCTTCTTGACATGTTAATTCCAATTCTGGTGTATCATCGACGATTTTCGGTGAAGATTTTAACCAATTGTTTGTTTCATTGCTGAACTGATGGTTTTGATAAGAATGATTTCGATGACTAGACGCATCATTGTGCCAAGAATGAAGTTTCGGTCGATCAATAGTTTGCTTTACAGCTGTTTGTTGTTTTCGAACGGTTGATGAACCATTCGAAAGGCGATTTTGTAACATTGAACTGATGAATATATGAAAATTTCGTAATTTGATTCAGAAAAGAACAGAAAATTTCGTAGTATGAAGTGCTTTCTTTAGGTTTTTATTGCTTTGTTGAGGAATCTTAATCGATCAATTGATCGAATTGATTATTAAATTGAGATGAAAGAAGGAGAAAATCGTTTAAATAGAGGTCTCGTTCCAGTTATAATCCATTTCATTTCGAATAACAAATGGTTGAGAGATAACAGCTACGATTGGTTAGAAATACATGACACGTAGAGGACGCACGTTACTTACTAGAAAAATTTTCGATAAACGCGCTCAATATTATTATTGTATATTCTATCTGAGCTATTCGCCGATGCAGCAAACTATTACAATAACTTCACTATTTAATACAAATGAACATCCTATACAATTCAATTTTTCATCTCGTCTTCGATTGACTCGACATCTCGTTCATATAACAATTTTCATTGTATTCATATCTATTCTCGCATTTATTGGTCATTGGCGTCTTTCTGCTCGAAAATGCAATCAATCTTTATCTTATTTTTCTCGTTTTATTATCTCTATTGGCATTGTTAGCCTTGTGCTCAACGATCTCCTAATCGTGAATGGTATCACTCATCCACCATGGTGTTATATCCATCAAATAATACTCCATTGTCTTTTAACAATAATAGTCACTGGACATTTACTACCGGATTTTTACTCTTACTACACCAGTCGATTCTCTCAACAACGTGATTCGGATAAATTAAAATCTGCTGTTATATTCATGTTCATGCTTTTTCTTATTACTCAATTGATTCTCATGATTCAGTGGTCTGATCTATGGGATAAGAATTCATTAGATCGACCGATTCTCTGTCTTGGCAATGTTCGTCCACAATTATTAATTCTTCTTCTTCATATTCTTGATTTTATTTCTATTATTCAAACAATCCGCTCGTCTTCATTCACTAATGAGATCAATCTAATCCATGAAAAGCTCCTTGAATTGAATAGTATTCTTTTGCGTATATGTTATTTTTTCGGTACATCGGTTCTCCAAATATTCTTCTTGCCAGGCGAGTTCTCCGGTACTCTCTATAGTGCAATACTCGTCATTGAATACACGCTGAAATATTTCGTTCGGACACTCTATCATTCCAATGAGAAATACGAAATAAATATGATTGGTCTTGACAATAATGATATACCATATTTACGTTTACAAAGTGAAGATGTTGGTGATGATACACGATTGCTCAATGATATTAACTAATACGTACACAAACAAAACAACACGAAATGTTAAATAGAATCGAAATGTACATAGATAAATATGTTTTCAGTTCGAAGAGATTCTTCAAAGATTGATTGATGGAATCATCAATGGTGGTTTTGGGTGAGTTAAACGTGATGACGATGAAGATGAAGATGAATTGCCTGAATAACCATGATTTTCATAGACAAGTACAGTTACGGGTACATGACGTGTATTGGGTGTTGCACTGACTTGACTGAGAAGTTGCTTTCGTTTTGCTTTATAACGGCGATTTTGAAACCTTAGAGAACAAAATTCTTAGAAATGTGGAACTCGAAGAGAAGAGAAGATAACTTACCAAATCTTCACTTGTTGTTCTTGAAGCTAAAAGCAATCGATATTGTTACATAGAGTTGAAGGGAAAACTCGACTTACGCTCAGTAAGGTAGCTAATTCTGCTCGTTCTGTACTTGACAAATACTTTTGTTGTGCAAATCTTCGTTCTAACTCGATGACTTGTGCATGCGAAAATGCAGCACGTGAACGTCGTTTGGTTTTCTTAATTTGAATGGTACTATTATTCCCTCCGATGCCTACCATGGACGATGGTACCGACGACGATGATGATGTTAAATTTCGAAGACTCAATAAAAATGACTTCGCAACTTCATTGGTCGCATTACTAAATAAATGTTGACGATAAGCATCAATACTATGTCGCATCGCACTGATACTACTACCACTTGTTGATGAACTATTTGAACAATCACCGTTTTCATCTAAACAACGAAAAGAGTTCGAATCAATTTGAAATATTGGTTAAGATTTTACCGGATGGACATTTATCTTTTCCAATCGATAAATCAGTTGCCTGTTGCTGTTGTAGTGAGTGTGTTTGATTATATGTTGGAATAGCATCATGAATAGGTCGTTTTTTCTTTACAACACAATCACGCAGAAGGGATTCGACATCGAATGGTTTTCCACCGATCATGGTTATTGTCCAGAAAAGTACCGAGAATGATACTTGTAGAGTTGAGTTGGAGAAAAGAAAAAGTAGATCAGTTGATTGAGCATTTCTTTCGATAATCTTTTTCTTCTTAATGTCTATTCACCAATCAGATGCGTATGCGATAAAAAAAGATGAGAATTATTTCTATTGGCTCATTGTCTGTTTCCTTTCTTCTTTGGCTTAGTCTATTGAGAGACAGGGAAAAGGAATGATCATCTCAGCATGATATAGAGATTTGGTATGCATTTGGCGTGTGCGTTGATCGTATGGAGTCTCACATTCAGGAAATGAGCAGAGAAAACAGAACAATCAAATACAATATTGAACATTGTCGTTAAATAGACACAAAATAAGCGATTATCAATATTGAAGAGAAAAAAAAAGAAAAGACATGGCACGACATGAGGAGATAATTTCATTGAGCAACTCTTTCCTTCGAGATAAAGACAAAGACGACACTAATCGATTCCAATCAAGAGAGTCTCTTGACAAACAATCATTTTCATGTAATGTCAAGCATCTGCAGATGCACATCGACAAAAAGAAATCGTTTTCTAACTGTCTTTGTTTCTCTTCATCTGATGGTGTCATCTTTGTCTTCTCTTTTTCACATCATATGCTTATTATTGTTTCTCTCTAATGATGATATGATCAGTTCTCTTCAATCAATAATGTACACGAGTCAAATTACCTTTCATATGCAATTGACTGCTGTTTTATCATTTGTTCGTCGAAAGATGAAAGTCATTAATCTCCAAGTTTATATACATATGTACAGAGAGAAAAAAAAAGACGCACAAATCAATAATCAATCATCGATCGCTGGTTTCCTACAGTGAACAACAACACTTTTTGTTTATAACACTTGCTCATAATCGTGTGCGTGTTCTCTATGAGAAAGTAGAATGTCAGAGAGACAAGAACAAACGGATGTAAACGATCAATAGCGAAACTGAAATTAACAGACATACGTATACACACACGCACACACATCCATATTGTCTACATCAATTCAATTGAGAGTAGGACAGTGCTCATGTTGATGATCATCATCGACCAGTCATCATTATCGTTCGACATTAACTAAATAACTAGAAGCGAATCGCCTGACTTTTCCCAATCAATAACATTGGAAAAGAAAAGAATTTGCTCTTTAAATCAACTTTAGGAAACAATTATTTATCAACTATAGACATAGACGACAAGTGTATGCCAAAAATCATACTGTTTTCAACAAATCATGAATATATCCATCTGTACACTGTTACTATTTGTACAAAATCTGTTAGTTGACGATGATATTCGACATATTTACACATCTATACATTTGATCTTTCGGTACTGTCGATAGGACGCTTCATTGACGTACTAGATTTGTAGTTACAATAATAATCAGACGAAAATAAACTGTGCCATTAGAAAACATTGATTTGATTGGTGGTAATAGTCTAGTATATTTCTACTCTTTACATGAAAATGTTTGATTTAAATGTTGTCAAGAAAAGAATTCACAATTCATTTTCTAGATCATCTTATGTGTCATCATTGCGAATTCCGCATAATACTAATGAATATTTTCAAGTGTAACAGAATATGTTGAACGATTCAAAACCTAAGATTCATCCTATGTACTTCTGCAATTGTCATAGTGTTTAAATTTTGAAGTTTTCTTTACTATCTGCTCATATATGCTGATACTCGAGTTATTTAAATTTCATCTTTTGATTAAAAATAAATATAGATGGATTACGAGAAACTTGAAATTAAGTCATCTGTTTGTGATGTTCTTCTTCAACGGAGATTTCTGAACAAATGTTAAAAAACTTCTTATTTGATTCACTTGTCATGCTTGGTAAAAAGAAATTCCAGACAATTATTGTATGTATGAGGATTACATAGAAAATCTACATCTATTTGTAATTAATGTAGTATTTTATCTCATATAAAAGAATGTGTATCACATCAGCAGTACGCTTCGGTGATTTTAACAATTAATCAGTAAAGTAAGTGAAATACGACTTGTTGTTGAAGTAAGAAAGAACTCCTTCATGTTCAACACGAACATTACAGTCATACAAGAATCGTTATTTTGTTTATTTATAAGGTAACAAAGATTTGTTGTCTTGATTAATTGAGCATTTTGTTTCAGAAATCTAATGATATCTACGTGTCAATTAGAGATAATAATTTGTGTCATTTCTTTGGCATATTTCAAGGTTAATAATCTTTGTCAGTATATTATTTTCTTCTACTTATTACCGGATATAAATATTCAAATGACGTTTGAATCTGCGAATAGGAAGAAAACTTTACAATTTAATTTCCTTTTTATTTTAGAAGATTCTCTCGAATGTTGTCATGGGAGAATTTGAACGTTTGAGTTTATTGTGAATGAAAAGACGATGAAGAATTTTATTAAAAAGCGAAGATATTTACGAAATAACCTAAAGGAATTCAATCAATGCAATGAATTGTATGTAAAAATCTATCGAAACGTTCGTTCATTAACAAAATAGTTTCTGTTGTTTTTCTTCTATGAATTAACATGTGGATAATATGGATCTGAATGATACGGTGGTGGAACGAATCGTTGATGCGAACTACTATGTTCAATTTGTACAGGAATCGAAACGAATGTTTTCGATGGATCGTCGTAGGATTGTTGTTGATAGTTTTGATAGTTTCCATCATCTCGGATTGTTCGAACAACTACACGTGGATGATGCTCATGCATGGAAAGCATCTCAGGGTATTGCGGTTCGTAGGAATATTGCGAATGAGTTGGAACGAAATGAGAATCACTTTCGAATGGAACGTGCATACGCTCACGACTCGATTTGAACGAGCGTTGATTTGGAAATGTCGAATCCTCATCACGATTGTATTGAGATGTTCGATTATTATCTTTATTTGCTGCTGACGCTGTTCCTTGATAGTCGCGATTATAGGAACGATGATCACTAACAGTGCTGGGATTGGTACTGCGAGTTGGAGTTGTATTTTGTTCATTAGTGAACTCCTTCGGACTGCCCATGGTGTTTGAAACATTTCCCGCAACTGTGGAATCCATTTGTAATAAACGTTGCTTATCATTTGCTAGAGGATCAATATTTGGCATTGTTTGAGCTTTTTTCACTGATGCTTCTCTCTTCTTTTCTAATTCGTTAATAATATGACGACGTTTCTGTGAATTCCTGAAAATAAAACAGTACAAATCAACACACTGAATGACTTCGGTTTACCTCATTCGTCGCAAGAAGAATGTTAAAAGAAATAACAAAGCGACAAATCCAATAGATGCAGGTATAATAATCAAATTCAACTTATTTCGATTGCGTTTATAGATTTTCACATTGCCAATACGATAGACATGAGCGTAAACAGCTCGATTAACTTCATCCAGTCGTCGAATAATCGCATCTGAATAAATGCCGAATTCACATACCTTCTTTGTTTTCGTTACGAAACTTACTGGTAATTAATTCTTTTGCAATAAGATGACGAGCACCTTGATCATCAATACAAATTCCGCGAATACTCAGATCAAGAAAACGAGCGTCTTGTTTCGGATAATCAATTTCTTGTTCGAAAAAGCTAGAAGAGCAGAGGGAAGACGCAAATGTCAACGAGATAAACAATTTGTGTGTATATTTACATTGATTTACATGCAATGCCTTTCTTCTCATCTGTATATTTTAATTCGGCATCAAGTGCGCGCTCCATTCTGTTTAATGTTTCGGATTTCCACTAGTTAAAGAGTAAGATAACGATGACACATTGAAAAAAAGAGTTAACTTACTTCGTTTAATCGAAGATCCATCAGACGAATAATCAAATACGGACTTTCTTCTGCATAGAAAAACGATAAGTTCGAAGTTTCACTGTACAATAGAAGTTACTAGATGGTTTACCTTTGAATTTTTGTGCTAAAGTTGGTGTTAGAAGAAGATTTAATAGAAGAAGAACGAGAATGTATTTCATCACTGCCAGACCGAGAATTTCAAGTATCTACACGATGAATTAGAAAAAAAAACCACACATTATAACCTTGGAATGCTTCTGCGACGACATATAGTTAAAAAAATATGCTGATGTGATGTGAATGTCGGTCTTACGAGTGAAGGAAAATATAGAGAGGCAAAAAAAAAGACGGATCTTCTGGGCTTTTTCTTCTTATTCTTCTCTTTTCTTCCGTATTTTGAACTGCATCTGGCGGTTTCCATCTCCGTTCGTACTTGCATGTCAAATGCAAAGGAAACGAGGAAGACGAAGAAGAAGAACGGCAAGGAGAAAAAGAAAATTAACGTTAAGGATAAAAAACCAGGCTCTGCTTTTTTTTGTCTTTTAACGGGAAAGAACGAAAATAAATATAAAAAAAAGGATCTACTATTTGACTCCGTCATTCTTTTCCCTAGTCATTCCGATTACTAAAGAAAAAACAAAGTTGAATCAGAGAAAAATACTCAGTTCATTATATATTTATTGAGTAACCAGTCGGAAGAATCACGAGAGTTATTCGAATGAAACCGAAGCAAAAGATTTTGTCCTAGACAACTCTATTCTCTTCATTCGAATGTTACAAAAGAAATGCGACCGATTGTTTAGCGTCTTCTGCAACATAGTTGTCTGTATTTGAGAGTGACCTTTGTTTAAAAGTGTTACTATTACTAGTCATTTCTTCTTAAAGAGCAGCAACTGCATCCAAATCTTCTAAAACATTTGCTCAAATCTGATACTGTGATCACCGATTTTAATATCAGCGGTGAGAAAATTCTTCGGAGATGAGAGTCGTTGCCTGTACGTTATGTAGACGAAGATTATGCAAACAATTAGTGATTGAATTTTGAAGATATCGTCACAATTTGATAGACAGATCATTCAGTTATATCGTACACATCGATCGTCAGAGATATTCTACATTTGAAAAGATATGTAATCATAAATCTACGTTTTACACACATTTTATATACCATCTGAGCACAATGTCTGGCAGTGCTGATATTAATTACATAATGAACAAAACGAGAGAAAACAAAAGTTAATGATTGATGATACATGAATAACAAATGAAACAATGCTCATTCCATGATCTGAGTAGATGTGTATAACATGTATAGGAATTCTTATGACGATGGCAGATCAGCTTGTGCCACACCCTTTTCTCAATTAATTTCTTACTAAAAATAACATTTAGTCAATCTGCATAGTTGGAAGCATCACCTGATTCTTTTTCTTTTACTGAGAAATCGACTAAATTCAACTGAAATTGCTGATTGCATGAAATCCATCTCCTACATGCGACATCTTTGTATGAACTTTCAATCAGTAAGGTGTTTCTATAGTTTCTGTTTTTTCAATGTCATCTATTATTACAAATGATGTTAGGCTTCGAATAGTGGTAATAACATACGAGAAGCATCTATAAATGAACATTCATTTCGATACATATGTAAAATATAGACAAGAAAAGGCCAGGTAGCATTGAAGAATGTAATCAGTTTCAATCGAGATCGAAATGCTTGACTACGTAGATGTTTATGTTTTTCGTTTAACAATGCCCATCCACCACCGAGAAGTCCTCCGTACCAAAATAGAAATAACAGTGGACTTTCACCTAATAACAACCGTCCATGTTCAACTTGTTGCGTATCGTATTGAACACAACTGTAAGTTAGAAAATTGAGAATGATTAGTGTGATGAGAGTGTATCTCGCGGCTAGTAAAGGGTGTTTTTGATGACAATAGATGACAGAGCATAGATGGAAGAGAGAAAGAGTTTGTAGGATGAGTAAGATTAGTTTAGCGCGATAGTCGATGGTTGGACGTAAGGCAACGATTTTAGTTTTTTCTCTCGATCGTGACCGAGATGAACTTTGTCGAAAGCGAACGTAATTTCGACGATAACGAGGTAAATTATTCAACAGTTCGATTGATTTTTTACCATTATGATTCATATGAAGATATTTTGATCGATATCGACTTTGTCTGATCGTAGATAAAGCTTCTCTCCGCTCAGATTTATTCATCGTTAAATAACAGATAAAAAAAGAGAATAAATAGAAAAAAAGATCTCTAGTTTCTTTTGTAATGTTTCTATAGAAATAAATATTCATTTCGATATGCCACAACGAGCATCGAATAAAGTAAAAGTTTATGTCCGAACTCGTCCAACAAACCATTTTGCATCCGAAGTTCTCGCAATCGGACGAGATAATAAGGTAAGTTCACATGTACTTGTTTATTAGACACCATTTTGCATAAAATTATTGATTTTGCCCAGACGGTCAATCTGCACCGAGCACCCTCACAGAATATCATTGATAATAAAGTTAACGATTGGATGTTTCATTTCGACGGAGTTTTCAACAACGTGAATCAAGAAGATATCTTCAATGCTGTCGCAAAGGATGTCATTCATCAAACATTAGATGGTTACAACGGTTCGCTTGATTTGATTTGCACAAAAAAGAGATGTCAAGAGAATTCATTCTAGGTACAATCATGTGTTACGGTCAAACGGGTGCTGGGAAAACTCATACAATGACTGGTTTTTCTGAAAGTTATCAAAATCGTGGAATTATTCCTCGGAGCTTGCAATATCTCTACCAAGAAATTGCAACGCGTCAGGAATTTTCTTATTCCATTCGGTAAGAAATTTTCTCATGAGACGAACAATTGTCATTTGAAAGATTCCTTTTGTTCAGCATCGCGTATCTTGAGATTTACAATGATCAAATGTGTGATTTGCTTCGAACTTTGAATTCTCAATCGGATTATCAACAACAGCAACAACAATTATCTATTGGTGAAGATTCGGGCTTAGTTTATGTGAAAGGATTATCCTATCGGCTTGCAAATAGTGAAGAAGAAGCGTTGAATTTATTATTCGAAGGTGAAACCAATCGTGCTATAGGACAACACGTTCTCAATAAACAATCATCTCGTTCTCATTGTATATTTACTATTCTAATCGAACGTCGATCGGCCGTCTCATCAACGGAAAAGTATACAATGTCGAAATTAAATCTCGTGGATTTAGCTGGCAGTGAACGATTAGCAAAAACGAATGTAAGTTCATTTCTTGCATTTCCATGATGAATATCTCAGAGTCAATGTGTTTAGTCGGAAGGTGTCACAAAACGTGAAGCAACATTTATTAATAAATCTCTCTCATTTCTCGAACAAGCGGTACTCAATCTGTCGGATAAAAAAACCAATTCTCATAACTGCCGAAGTTCGAAATTAACTCATGCATTGAAAGACAGTATCGGCGGGCGATGTAACACCGTTATGATTGCGAATATTTGGCCTGAATTACAACAACTTGAGGAAACAGTAAACGAGATATTTATTTCGCTGATTGATCTTCGTTGGTTCTCTTTTTGCCTCGAATAGATCTCAACACTTCGTTTTGCTAGTCGAATGATGTGTGTGCCAGCTGAACCAACTGTGAATGAAGTGATCGATCCTATCAAAGCAATCGAAAACTATAAACGTGAAAATAAATTGTTACGGGACGAATTAGCTTTGCATGATTCGATAGTCCAACGAACTAATGCAGCACATGAGTCCTTATCGGAACAACAACTCTACGAAATTGAAAATCAATGTCGTCGGTTTATTGATGGAACATTAGATGATATTGAAGTGAAAAGTCTTCGACAAATACAAGGTTTGCTTCGTTATAGAAATGATTCTTTTGTGAGTATGTTTGTATTTTCGTAGCGGTATTCAATACGATGAGAAATATTTGTCGGTAAGTTAGGAATTCACATTGAATACGATTGGTCATATATCTTTTTTTTTAAAGAATAACGGAAAAAGATGCAGAAAAAAAATGTCGTGAACGATACGCTCCTGCAGATAATCAAGGATACGATCAACAGAGCGGTCATAAAGTAAATGAACATTTCTTTTGTCTTTATCTATGCGATCGATATATAGTAGAAGAGAATATTTAAATGAAAATTGTCTTCTAGGAAAATGATTCGACAGTACTCGTAAGTAGTTCATGGCTTTAGCTATTCTATATGAAATCAATAGAGAATGTCAGAGTCGAATTTATTTTGATTAGTTCAATGCAGCATGCAAATCGTCCGTTGATTTAATCGGTGAAAATATTCGCCACTGTAGGCTTTCCATCTGCTCTAGGCTTCTTCTTTGACAAAAAGCTTGTTTCGAACAAATGAAATAAATCTCTCTCAACGATTTTTTTAGATCTCTGGTATCACTCGAGGTGCTAACAATGCAAACGGTTTAGGTGGCGATCTTGATGGCCAAAATTTCGCATCAGGTGTCTCTTCCAAAGATCAGCGAGGTACTAAAGACGGTTCCCTCAAAACTGCACGAAATAAAAAGCAAAATACAAGTACAGCAAAACTTCCAGCTGCCCCAGCGAATAAGTAAGTTCTTTGCAGAAAACAGATTCAATTTCATTTCATTTTAATTCAGTACGAAGGCTAAATCTCCATCACCTCCAGGTGTAAAACCAACTGGTGTGAATGCGCCACGCATCACAACAACAGATGAGGAACAAGTGAAAGAAACAAGTGAAGCTGTTGATGGAAAAGATCAACGTCCAAAGTAAGAGAAAATTCTTTTCAAGTCAAATGCTCAGATCTATCGAGAGTGTTCAATGTATTTAAGTACACCACCAGGTCGATCGGCTGCATTCGAAGAGTTCAAACAAACTCGAGGTTCAAATTTGAATCGAATCTACCTGGAAAATAAGGAAATAACTGCGACGAAAAAGAAACAATTTGCTGAATTTGCACGACGGATCAATCAAACCAAAACAGAACTAGATCAAACACGAAGTAGAGCAGAACAGAAGAAAAATGAACGATTATCCATGGGTGCGCACGTTTTCTATTTGTTATTCCTTGCTTCATCATTTCATTATTGTTCACTCTAGGTGAATTTCTCAATGAGAATGGTGAAACGATTATTGACGAGGAAGAATACGAACTAATCTCGAAATTACAAGATCTCAAAGGTACATATCGTACCGATTATGAACAATGGAAGAATCTCAAATCGGAAATAACATATTGTCAAAATTTGGTTGTTCAATGTCAAAATCGACTTCTTCAAGGTAAGAAACAAAAGACTCCTGTTTGCAATAGATACATCGACCCATGTAGAATTTGATATATGGTATAATGAAACTTATGTGAACGAAAATAATACCGGTGGTGTCGGTGATTTTGCATCATCAAGTAAAATCAAAAGTGATTATCTCATTCTCGATGATGCAGCTGAACGCTTTGAACGTATGCAAAAGGAATTATTATTAACCGATCTTGACAGCATGCCATTCCGACAAGCCCAAATGAAAACGAATCGACGTGTAAATTCGAATCTTATTTTCATCCTTCATTCGATTCATATTTTCTCTTTCAGCATGTATTTGATGCAGCAACTGCACAAGGACCATGGAGACAAGCTCCAGCTGCAACAGTAACAAGCGCCAATCGCACATCGTACTTCGAATTGAATTATGATGACGAACAAGAATCTCTTCCATCGATATTTACAAATGGTAATCAACAAAAATCGATAGTTCGATAGAAACAATCGAGCTTTTCCTTCTCCGTTCTTTTTCTGTGTGTTTCTCAGCAAAGTTTCAACTGAATAAAAACGCAATTAATCTCATTCATTCTGACCCGAACATTTCAAACATTGGGCAAAGATGAGGCCGACTTAACCTGTCTATTTTGTTCTCTGTATTCATAATTAATCAATTCAACAAATTAAGTCAATGAAAAAAAAAGAAGAATCACTACTTATTGACTTAATTTTTTTTTGTTGATGACAATATGGAAGGCAGCAACAAGCAAAAAAAAATATATATGTATACTTTAAGAGAAAAGAAAACACATTCATCAATCCGCCATTGGTAAAAAGAACAAGAGAACAGTGTAAAAACGAAATAATCAACATTCTCACACACCGTATGTGCACAAAGAGCTCGAAAATCCGCACAAAAGGTTCGTTGCGAGTAGACAAAGAGAAGATGATGCGCAGAACTGCCAAACCAAAAGAAAAACTATACACAAAAAGAGAAGAAAGTGAGGAAGAAAAGAAGAAATAAACGCGCAGAAATACACAAAAAGAAAACGAACAGAGGTTTTTCAAATCAATTCTCCCGACTTGCTTTTTCCCAGTTGATAACAAGCAGGAGATATAGCACAAATTCAAATTTTCATCTGGATCGCATTGCGGTGGACATGATTGATAGAAAAGTGAAAAAAATTCTATGTTTTTAAAAAAACTCTATTAAAAACAGGCCAACATGATGTTTTCATGTATATATATATATACGTGTAACTATATATATATATATAAACGTAATCAAATTGAAATATTTTCATCTGTATGCATAGAATGTTGAAAAAAAAGAAATTAGAAGACAAAATTCATGGCGGATAAGGATAGCACCAAAGAATTTCATGGAGAGAATATCATTCATTTCACGCATTGCTGGCAGAATTTCGTATAGTGTGATTGTCATTATCATCTGTTATTGACGAATTATTGGATTTGACATTGTCATAAACTTCCTCATCAAACATGTCTAAATCATAAAGAACTGAAAATAAAAGCTGAACTGTATTCGTTCATCTCACCGATATTAACAGTTTGAGCTTCGGTTGATGTATTTGAATTATCTAAATTTGTTTGGATATTATTCATTTGCATTAGGTAATTATTCGATTGTTGAGCATGTTCAACAGCAGCGATAATACTGTCAGTAGAATCGAAATGTTCTATTTCATCTTCATCGTCACTATCGGCAATCACTACACTGTTATTTTCATCTTCTTCGGTTTGACTGGTAGCACCGTCGTCGAAAACACCTTCATCATATCGTTCAACAACTTCGGTAGCCATATGCAATTGTTGACGCTTGTTGTTCGATGGAACAGATTTCATTGTTTCATCTAAATCGGTTATTGATGATAATTGTTCGTTAGCTAAAGGTAATCGTATTTGAAAATGTGGCATATCGTTGTATGTTTGATGTTGTGCTGGAATAGCGACTGAGCCAAGTGATTCGGAAGAGTGAAGTGACGACATTGACATTGAATCTTTCAGATCGGAGTACGGTTGAGATATGCTACTAAGCATTGACGGTGTCATTGTTAATGTACTACTGGAACTGCTACTATTTCGTCGTAAAACTGAATTTTGCGTGTCTGAAGTATGTGATCGGTAATCTCGAGCAATTGGAGCATCTTGTTTTCGCTGATTTGTTAATCTCTGAAGAAAAACCAAAGGAATACTCGGTGATTTGCTTGTATTTACTTACCAAAGCGAAACTTAACTGTTCGCCGAGTTGTGTTAATGGTGTCCACAAGGACTGAAGCTCCACAGCTGATGCTTTCTTCTCTCGTGCTGCTCGATTTTGTGTTTGGCTAATCGTTTGCATCAATTGATTATCTACACAAATAACAACCGTGAACTTGAGAATTAAAATCAGAGAAATACATACGACAGCTCGCTGCATGTGTGATCGCTTCTAGCGACGATGCTGGTTTTGTCGAATGTGTTAAAGCAATCTGCAAATAGGAACATTAAATGAAGAAGGAAAAGAAATTCGATCGATTCTTACATTTCCTGGTGAATCTTTGATTTGATCTTGAGGAATATTGAGCAGACGCGACAGAAGCATTTCTTTTTCATGTAATAAACGTTCTAATTCTTTGTCTTTTTCAATGATTGCATTACATAACGATTCGGGTGTATCTTCAATTAACGTTTGTTTATCAGTTATTTTCACTTGATTTGGATCAACTAACTGCATGTTTGTTTGTTCTTCGATGACTACTGATCTGAAATGCACGAATCGGTTGAATGCTTCTTTTCCATGAGAATCGAGTAAATATTTACCGGGGTGTTATTGTTGTTGTTGTAGACGTTGATGATACGGGTGAGGGCGAGGAGATTGATGAATTAGGATTCTTTTCATTTGATATTGAAAGTGACGATTTCGGTTTGTCAAAACGTTTTCGAGCTTTTTCGATCCATTCTAACCATCTACAAGGGTACAATGGAAATAGAAAAATAAGCAATTGAAGAGATTCAATTACTTTTCTAAATCATCTTTAGAATTAGCTTCGACTTCGATCAATTGTTTTTTATCTGTATCAATGACATAGAAAGAACGAGCACCTAGAGAAAATCGAACATTTTTTCACTGAATTGATTAATTCTTCATCAATATTCTTACCTCCGCAAGCTTTCTTCTTAATTAATAAATGTTCCAATCGAATAATAGGTGTGAGAATGAAATTCTGTGCTGCAGTGAATCGTGTTCCAGGTACTGCCGTACGTGGTCGGGTGTGTCGTCCACTGTTTGCATCGCGTTGATGTTCTTTCAAAATATAGCGATAAGTTTCTTCGATACCGCGTTGTTCGGATGGTTGAATGGGAATTTTTTGAAAGAAAACGAAAATGTCCGTGAAAAGACAACATTCGAATTCGGTTTTTTGTGCTGTTGTATCCGGTAATAATTTCAACGTACCGGAATAGATCAAGCGATTGTTTGTAACTTCGAGACAATCCTATGAAATAAAGTGATCGAATCGAATCGATTTAGTTTTCGTTGAACAAATTTTTACCTGGAGATTTTGTAGATTGATGGATTTATCATCATTAGGAATTTGAAGTTCCAGATTGGCTTTGATTTGTTTCAGTAAAGCTTCTTGTTCTTTTTTCAAACGTGCATAGTTCATTCGTTTCAAAATACTATCAGCACATTCGACACATTTGCTCAGTTTTTCACTTTCAACTTCATCGTCGGACACAAATTTTTTCATTGCTTCGAATAACATTTTCAATTTGGTGAAACGCGTCATTACTGATGGAAGATAATCTTTTAGAGTTAATCGACGACATAACGGATTGGATTCGCATGTCTTAACAAGTCGTATGAAGAACAATTGATGAAGAAAACGAAGTGGTACTTTACTTACTCGCATTAGTAAAGCAAAATCAGCTGATTGTTCTTTCTTTTTTATTAATTTCAATGCTTGGGATTGATCTTCGATGAAATATGCACATGCACAAGCGAATTGTTCGCCCTTTTCGCCATCAAGCTACGAGAAAGGATTGGTTGGTTATTCGAAAGGAAGAAGTGATTTAACTTACAAATTTCAGAATTAAGTCACCAATATGACGAACAACATGATCTTTTGCTTCATCACGATGCTGTCGTAGTGCATATTTAAATTGAGCTAAAAGTCGAACAATACTCATTGATCGTTCGACGAATTTTCTCGTGTCTTACTGTGTAAATTGATTAATTGATCAAGGTTTCGAAAAATACAATCAAGTTCAACGGGACTCATTCCCGGAAAACGTTCCATTGGCTCGCGAAAGCATTTTCTCATGATTTTTAAACCTTTCAAATGTGTTCGCTCCGTATGGATTAGCTCATTAATCGTTGTTTGTAATTTCCATTCACGCGATTGATAGAGTGCTTGAAGAACATCGTTAGGAATAAAATCGCTTAGATTTGGCAATGTATTAACATCAGCTTCAAGATCACTATCACCATCCGTGGGTGTAGATTGTTGATTCAATGGCTCAGGACTTGTCGGTAGATCAAATGAATTGGCTCTGAAAATTATGAAGAGATGAGAAAGAGAGACAAAAATTCGACGAAGATTTACTTGAAATTGATGGAATCTTGTTGTTGAAGCATAACTTCGCTTTCGCCACGGCTGAGCAGCTCGTCGATGGTATTTCCTCCCATTTGCGGATTACTAAAAGATTGAAAGACAGTTTTCAGATCATTCTTCGAGAGAGAGAAAAGCAAAATTTGTATCCGAATGCCTGCGGGTCAAAAGAATTGTATAGAAAGCACCAGATCTGATCAAACAATCATTCATTCATGTGTTAATAAAAAGAACTACATGATGAATTGATTTAAATCGAATTATTCTCCGACTGTACTGTCGTTCTTATCATGCAAAATAGAAGATAAGCGAATGTGTAAAAAAGGACAATGAAGCAATACCCCTCAAGATCACTCGCGTCGCTTTCACTGAAACAAATTCATTTGGTATTGAGAGTTAAAATAAATCTCCAAAGATCTTTACCTGCTCGAACGATGTTTCGACGTCGGTCGATTCGGTGTTGCTTGCCGGTCGCTGAAACGTCGTCCCAAGCTACTAGCATCAAGCAATATGTATTCATCTTGTTTGTTTGAACAACAAATCCTTACGTTGAATTCTTATTCTGTTCTTGGATAGACAATAAATTTGCATTGGATGGATCTGAACGAGATGCAAATGATAAAGAAAAGCCTGGAAGAACGATTAATTTACCGTTGTTTTCGTTGATTGCCGACATATTTTCATAAACATCATTGGCTACAATAAATAAAGCTCTAGTTAATAAAATTCGAGTTTGAGCACTTACGAAGACTTCCTTCGCGTCCTTCATTTAAACTTGAAGTTCTTGTTGGACCTGTAATAAACATATTTAAAATGCGTGAACATATTCTTTCGTTTTTCGCACAGAACACCGAAGAGAGACATGAATAGACAACGACTAGACGAATATTACAAACTACCGTTTAGAAAACCACAAACAGAACGTCGAACGAAAATCCGTTGTGGTAAGATCACTTGTTGTTGGATAGTTTGTTGCATACATGAAAAATGCATGCTGAACAAAGGAGAAATCAAACTATCCGCTGAAAATGATCCTGCGACGAGGGAGATAGATGGTTTTTCATTGATGAACAAAGTTTCGAAAGGATGGATAGGTAAGAAACACTTACTCGACGGATTTTTCGGCGTTTTTCGTGGTTTAATTAGAACAGGATTAGTGATACTATGAGTTTTTCGATCTTTTAAGCATTTTTCACTATTCGATGCACATTCACGATGAAATGCTTGTTGGCAATCTAATCAAAGAATGATCTACTTTCGAATCTTCAGTCTGACAATGACTTACATCCACAGAGATAACCTTGATAGTTGATTCCCCACAATGGTTTCGAACAAACTTTGCATAGAACTTGAATAGTGAATTGATGTTCATTCAATTGATGATCTTTAATCTAATCGAAGCCGGAGTGTACATATTTTGTCTTGTTTTCCGAAAATACTTACTCGCTTCGATACTGTCGCTCGCGGTAACTTCGATAATAGACGTTTCTGTTCCCGATCGAGAAACTTCGGAATTTTTTCCAATGGAATGTTTCCACATTTTTTAATATCACAACGTTTTAAATATGTCGCTAATGAACATAACAATGCCAGACTGAATGAAAAGCAAACAACAATACAAGAGAGATGGTCAAAAACGTTTCGATTTACTCTTTCGAATTCTTAATACTGTTCCAATCATCAATATTCGCTTTGTAATACGATTCGAACTTTGATCGAAGTGTTTCTTCGATGAAATGAGTTTGTTTTGTACTTGAAGAGAAATCAACATCACGATAGAGACCTGCACGAAAGTATAAGAAGAAGAATTAGATGCGAAAAGTCAGTTTACCTAGTGTTCGTTTGTGATTAAATTCAGGCAATTGTTTATCGATAATAACTGATCGTGCAAAATCTTTCGCATCATTAAAAACTAATTTCATATCCTCATTAATATCTTGTTGTTGAGTTTCTAAATGACGATGTATCGAATCTGTTTGTACTTGTGGAAGGCCAATGTACAAGGGCTAAAAGGAATACTCATTTTCTACAAAGAAAAGGAGAGAAGTCAATGAAATACTTACGCTGCCATTCATAGTGAATGTGGAATGAATTTCAAATATCCATCGAATTAGTTCGCTTCGATTCTCAGCTCTTTTTACGCGTAATTCTTCCGTTAGAAAGTAGAATAGCTACAAACAGCAAGAATATGAATAAACTTGGATGATCAGGTTATTTACCATATGAGTTGGATCACTGTTTGGGTCATTGAAAAGAAAACTAAGAAAAATAGTTAATGGTACCCAATTAGATGCATTGATATTCTGTTGAATATCATCGAAAGATGATATAGATGTTTTTGGGGGTAACTAAAGAACAGCATGAAAAGATATTTCGCGTTTCAAACATTCAACTCGAAAATTTACTTCAGTAAGTTCATCGTCATTATCGAGTGTATCCTAAACGAAGAAGTACATGAACGATGAAAACATTTCAGTCGGAAAATGATTCAGCATACCCGAAATGCATGTTTTTCATCTGCTGGAAGGATGGCATTAGATGGATCTCCATACTAAAGAAAAGCAATAATGATTTAACCACTGAATAATCAAGTTCTGTGCTTCATAGAAAGCAAAGCAGTGAAAGAGGAACCAAAGAAGATGACGACAACAGCAATGAACTTACTTCACCAATGATATACCACTACAAGAATAGATAGTGAACAGCTTTAGCATTCAGTCAGTTACATATGTGAATAAAGAGCAGGCGAATGAATGTCAATGTGAGAAAAGCAGAATTTCGATAAGAGAAAGTTAATCAAATAGCTGCGAGTTTGTCACTCAGCTATCTGCGTTACCTTTGCTAGATCATAAGTCTCAGACTTTCCAGAATGCAATTTACGTTTAATATTCTGCAATGACGAACTAACTGATGTCGTCGGATTTGGTGCTGTCGGAACAGCAATATTCATGACTTGTAGAACAGATGATTCAGGTAAAGAATTCTGTTTCTTGTGACCAGTGGGAGTATCAGATTGCTGTAGAAAAAGACGTGAGGGATTAGAATGAAATGAACTATGCAGTCTGAAGTCGAGTTTTTGAGAAAGAAGAGAAAAGGATGATTGTCGCCGGTGAACTTACAGTTGATGTTCGATTGGATGATGATGGATCAGGTTGATTGCCGAGATTATCAACATTAAAACTTGGTTTGACCGATGAAATTTCGATTGACGACTAAAAGGATCGACAAATTCGAACTGAATGAAAACGAGAAGAAAATCTTTACCTCAGATAACTCTCCTGGTCGTTTGATTTCACTTAATTGTTGTTCGTATTGTCGAATTTGATTTTCAATAAATGCTACTTTTGTTGGATTGTGATTTGGACCTTTGGTACGTTGTCTTCCTAGATCTGCTTTTGATTTCTTCATTGAAGAAAAACGAAAACATGAAAATTATCATCAAACCCTTCGGCGAAACTCTTACCTCAAGTTGTTTGGCAATTCGCTCATAGCTTTCTTTCACTTTTTTGTTATCAAACGTTGCTTGCAAAGATTGTGTGCTAATCGTACTATTCGATCGTTCCGGAATAGAACCTGTCGATGGATTTGTTCGAAACGCTACTCGACCATTTTGATTATCACCTGGCGTTAGTTTTTGAGCGGATGCTGAAGCTAGTTTGGGTTGACCGAGAAGAGTCAATTGAGCATAGGAACCCGCTAATTCAAATGAAGAAAACAGTGATTTTCAGTGAGCTTTGACAAGAAAATAATCAGATCATGTATCTATTCCAGTGATATTGGGGGGCAAGGATGTGTAGGATGAATTCCGTTATCTTTCTTTCCTCTTTTTTCCCTACTATAAACAGCTCTTCTGATTGTCATTAGTTTCGTCGTTTGCTTATACATCTCTCGAATGCACGACAAGTTAGAATAATAATAATCATAATCATAATAATATACAACGACAGGGTATTGTTGATAGATTGAAAGAATATGATGCAGACAAGGACGAGGGCGTTTTCTGTTGATAGAAAAATTAAGCTAGGAAAAGCAAACTTCGAGCTTTTAGTCATTTCGAAGAGCGAATTCGTTTTCCATTGAATTTGATATGATAGAAATCTGACAAAGATTGATGAGAATGTAATGTAAGAAGAAAAAACGCCTTTCTTTTCGAGACATTCAACAAACGTTATCCATCAAACATCCAAACGATGATATGGGATGTTGGGATAACATCGGAATGCCATAAGCCATGCTTTGAATGCCACGCTCACATGCATATTCAATGAAAGAATATCTCATCGGAAAGGGGGAAGAAAAAAAAACTGAAAAATAACGTTAGTTAGATATAATTAGAGCTGAGGAGAAATATTTGTAATATGAGAATCGACATTTTCTTTTCTTGCGTTCGAAATCTATCAATAAACAAATGCGGAATAGGAAAGAAAAGAAAATATTGTTTTTTAAATTAATTTTCTATTAATCTAATTGAATATCGGTTTTCTCTGTCTGTGAATCGAAGACATCTCTGTATTCATTAATCTAACCTTGTTCAAGTCAATCATGCTGATGTCATTTTTCTTCATCATCGTTTTATCTTCATGGTCAAACAATAATCTCATCTATTGTTTTGGCCCATAACAAAGATTCTATTCTCATTTGTTTCTTTTCATCTTAAAATGTCATTTTCTCGCCTTTAGATGTCTGTCTGTCTATCATAGACACATCGATGTGTATTTCAAACGTATCATCAGCGTCATCTCTCTTTACATACACGTTGTTCATAACATTAATCGAATCGAAATATGATTACGTTCTTAACTAATTGTGTATGAAAAAGTAAGCGAAAAGAGAAAAGAAATTTCGTGCAACAATAACTAATATCCATCGATAATAGTGGTAATGATGATGATGACGCAAGAGGTGTTTTACCTGCATTGACACGATGATGATCCTCATAAGTTTCCGATTTCGGTCGAGGTTTAACTGAACGTCGCTGATGACGTGCTGTCGAAGAGTTTTGTATCGAACGTGAATCGGTGTCAGGAAGATTAGTTGGGTTAACCGAATTCGTGTGTAACGATGTTAATGAACGATTTCGATGGCGACTACTCGTACTCGATGTGAAATCTGATAGACGAGCAAGAAATGAGTCGTGTAACTGTGATACACGTCCGGTTAAATTCGATAGTTGTCGTTCAATCACATTCCGAGGTGCAGCTCGAAATGAACGACGCGAACGTATCGATTGAGAACTATCTGTACTATTCGATTTCGTCGAAAGTGTTGCGACGGTTACCGTCTTTGCCTTCTGTAGTGTTGATGTTTCATTAGGCGGATTAACGGCACTTCGAAAAGAATATGGACGTGGTTTTATAGCAACAGATGGTATTGATGGTCGATCATGAGATGTAAATGAAGTCGATGATTGTATACGTAGAGATGGCGGATTACTTGGAATTAAATTCGTCGTTAAATAGAATTCAGGTGACGTTGGCGCGGATGTCGAAGTGAGAGTAGGAGCAGTATTTGTACGCGTCGAGGATAGTGACTTGATTTGCGCTTGTTTTGAAGTATGTGTAACGACAGGTGTTAATGGTGCTTCCAATGCATAGTTTTGCGTTCCATATGGACGTGAAGTATTACTTTTCACATTCGATGATGTAGGCGAAACGACAATTTTCGGTGACGATGCTCCTCGTGCTGGAGGATTTCGAACTACCGAATAGATAACTGCGATATCAGATACTTGCTCATCATCGCGACCGTTATTATTGTTATTATTATTATTATCATTGGATGTATCGAACCATTTGGTAACAGGAATATAGCTATGTGCCTCCTCGTGTTCCGCTTGTAGTTGTTCACTATGATCAATGATCAGTGTTGTTGGACTTGCTGTTACAGCTGTCTTCGTCAATTGACGGTGTAATGCCATAGTTGGAACACATGATGACGACGATGAGGTATTTGGATTAAAATCATTTCCATCGTTATTAACGGAAGCCGGATAAATATCGACAGTTCGATCCACACGAACTGTGCCTAATTTACCAGCAGGTATTCGCACCGAGATGGCGGTGGCCATTTTCGTTTTTTTATCAGATTATCACCTCATATATTGATTGTCGAAAAA
>CAJNOJ010000025.1:361912-571310 GCA_905250025.1 Adineta ricciae
TATCTTTTATCTTTCTTTTACATTGTAGAGAACGATATCTGGTAACCAGATGAGTTTCGATGGGAGATTGAGACGACGAATTCCATTGAAATCATCAGGATTCCATTGAAGAAATTCATCACGCCTAGGCGAAAATATTTTCTACAAACGATACCCTTCAACTAGCTCTTACCATTCTTGGTCAAGCCATACATTTGTTATCAATATTTGATTCTTCTCCATCTAAAAATACAAAGAAAAAAGAAACGTTTGTTGGACTTTTTCAACTCAATACTTACCATATCAAATATTTGCGTTAATGTTAAGCCAAGTTTCACTGGTACCGGTACACTAGCATTGTGGACTGGTCGAACACTATTGGAATAATTTCTAGCAATCGAACAATCCGAAGTATAATAATCAGTCAAGAATTACAGAGATTACCTCATTAGAAAGTATAGCAGACGTTGTTCATCTGAACAATTGATTCGCGTTCGATTGCTACAGTCAACTAATGTGCCATATGGCGATCGAAAATCTTGACAATGCATCGAACCTATTCGAAAAAACTCATTTAATTTTTATTCACGCGATTGACATTGAGAAAGTTGTTGTCAACCAACGGGTTAGGTGTGAAATTAATAGTTCTAAGAGCATTGTATGCATTTTTAATGTGGAAAAAGAATATTTCTGGTCTACTCATGATGATGAAAGTGCTGAGTAATAACGTCGTACGTACCAAATAATGTCACTGATAGAATAACGATGAATCCAATTGATCGATTATTGAAAGTTAATAAAAAATGCCTCATCGCGATGAACAGATGAATGCCAGACATTTGACTTGAACAATAACAAGAATTCTTCTCGGTCTTTCACTCGACTTGTTTTACTTGTGCAAGTTGGCAATATATCTTCCTTTTCTCGTCTCTTCACTTAGGAGAAAAGCGCGAGAAAGGAAAAAAATGTAGGAGAGATGTCTTGTTCTTCTCGCGAGAAATATGATGAATCGTATTGCATTATGTGTGCACGTTCCTAATCACACATACAAACAGTTTATTGTTTTCTGTACATTAACTCAAGTAAGGCCAATGCTATCGTTTGTCTTCGACGAAGTCGTTTGACAGTAATTCCTAGTCAATTTGTTGATCGAGATAAATGGATAGACGGGTTTCGCAGTTAATAATTACCCAGATGTGAACGCATGTGGGCAGGTTTTAGGAATTATCCAGATTTAGAGCTAATTTCGTCGTGTGAAAGCAAAAAAGATTGTCTGTCTGCATTGATGAAACTATCAAAGTTCTCCAAAAGATTAGTTTTTATTGGCCTTGAGTTAGCTACTTTGAACTTTGCAAGGCGAAAAACTTGCTGGTTTTTTTTTCTTAGTAAATTGTATTTTCTATGGTTGTCATAAAGTAATGAGTATAATTACAAAAAGAAAACAATGCGCACGAAGAATGAAGCAAAGGGAGAAGATTCTGATTGATTTAAATATGGTACCCTTTGAGAGAAAACAAACAAACAAAAATAACAAGAAGCCGAAAAGTACAATGTAATTGGATCAGACCGCCTTCCTATTGGATATTCTGACGAACGTGAGACATTGCTGTTTGTTCTCGATTTCCGTTGAAAATTAAAATGATTAATTATTCACGAGTGAGACTCGTTAAGACAAAGTAGAATAATAATCTTCTACTTAGTTTTTTCATGCAAGTTCGAATGGGACTCAGCAATCATGAGTTCTCATTCGATTCTCATTGCAAGTTGGTTGTTGTTGATGAAATGCACTGTTCGATTTGATGATTGAATCATTATCACTTCCATCAGCAAATGCATGTCGAGGTTTGAGAACACTACGAAAATCAATTTGTTTCGTTTCATTGATTACTCGACGTTTCGATAATGTCTGACCGGTGCATAAATCTTGTCCGGTTTTGCGTAGTAAGACATGAAATGCGTATTTTGGTTGAGTGGACATGGACGATTCCTAGAAGAGAGGAAAGAGTTTCATCTTTTCTAGATCAATTTGCGTTCACCAATGTAATCATCTACTTTTTTCTTTATAATTCTCTTCGATGTCAAATCAGATAATAGAGTATTTACAATCACGATCCATTGGATTCCGATAAATGTCTGAAAGATTCTGTCGAAGGTTTTAATGGATTCTCGAAGATTATATATCTCGTATCGGTATCGAAACACGCGAGTTTGTTTTCTTTTGCAAGGAAATGAAAAATTTGAGATTTGCGAACGAAATCGGAAATAATAATGTTTTCTATTGATTTTAGAGAATGTTTCTTTAGGGATCAATATTGAGTCTCGGTTGAAGTCGAATTAGTTCCTGTTATGTCGGCAAAATATGTCCTTAGACTAAGAAATAGCAATGCTACTGGACTTACCCGTGTGATTGGCTTGGTTGGCTGTTGTGATGACAATGCTGGTGGCTTAGGCGACGATGATATATAATTAGGAAAAAGTGTCGGTGGAGTTTGTTTTTTTTGTAAAAAGGGTCTCTGATTGTTAGTAATAAATGAAGCAATACCTCGAGGTTTCAAATGATTATTTCCATTGAAATGAATCGGGCGATTGTTATTATAAGCACTTGAATGGCCAAAGCGTCTGTATGCTGGTTGGTGATTGTTGATGTGTTGTTTTTGGTACTCTTGTACAGCATCCAAGACGGTTGTTGATCGAGGACTACGCGTTTGTGCAATCAATGGTGATACGCAGTTGGCAGGAGGAGGCGGAGGGACAACAGGTTGATTTTGAATGGAATGTTTGCTTGGAATAAGATGATGATGATGATGGTTGTACTGATGCGAATGAGTAGATGCGGTAGCTGCAGCAGCTTCAGCGCGTGCAAAAATATCTCTGACTTGTGCAAACTTCGATACCGATGACGATGACAATGGTGAAGGAGAACGATGTGGTATGGCTATTTGCTGTCGCGGTCGTGGAGATGACCGCGAAACAAGAAATAGAGCAGGCGGTGGAGGAGGTAAAGGAATCACTGATGAAACAACGGATGGTTTAATGGAAGTTGGTGCATCCGGCGGCGGCAATGGCGGCGAGAACATTGCAAATGATGATGGTAGTGGTAACGGAGGAGGTGGAGGAAACAAATATTGAGGAAACTTTTGCATATATTTATTATAATTACATTGATTGATTAGCGAAGATTCCATAGATTTTGTTGGCACACAGTAGTTTGTTTTGACAATGCGCGTGAAGAAATCATTGCTTATCAATTCGACTTGTTGTAAAAAGCAAAGAATTTGAGTTTGAAGTCGTTGTCGATATAGAGAGTAAGCTTTTCGTACAATAAAACCACGATAATATTTTTGAATAGCAATCGCTGCTGACTCGTATGCGTTCGTCGGTTTAAGTTTGTTTCTATTCATTCGTTTGCAACGATTCCGCTGTAAATAACCGCGAACACATGATTGAATGAAAACAATCGCTTTGTCTCTCTTTAATTGTTCATCATCGACAGTCGACTAGAGAAATTCCAAGAGAATTTATGAAGAATTAATCGACACAAGAAACAAACTCGTGAAAATTTTGGATGCCGATGAAGTTCTTGAATGATCATATCATTCGAGTGTTTGTATTGTCGTTGTTTTAGACGTGAACGAACCAAATGCATCCGAACATAGGATTGAATAGTAACAACAGCACGCATCATATCCGTATATAGTCGAGACAATTGTTCGGCATGATAATATTTCAAAAACACTTTACTTTTACCTTAAAAAGATCGTAAACAATCGATTTTTCGTTTTCGAAAGGATCAACACATACCCGTCGTCCAGTTTTGCATTTTTAGTTTATGTAAAATGTTTTCACATGTTTCTCGCGTTAAAGGTAAATCCATGGTCGTTGAATACGCAAGAATTGCGTAGCGTTGAATAAAGTTTGCGAATGGTATTCGATGTGAGAATCCATATCGACGAATTTTCGCCGCTAAAAAGCAACGCAAGAAAATCTTTCATGATGGCTTTCGAATATTTTCCTACCAGCTAGAATTCCACTGTATTTCAGTTGCTCAAGAACAGTTTGAGTATTGAAACAGCCTGGCATACGTTCATTGTTCGGTTTAAAACAACGAACAAATCTCGGCGAACCGTGTACCATTTTGGAGAAGAGATCGGTTAACGAATAACGAAAATATGTACTAACTGTTGCTTGCACACGATTATGGCTGGCATTCAAAGGCATCAATGTATTGTTGATATCGAAATTATTCGTCGGATTGTTTTCATTCAATGATGAAGTGTATCGTTGATTGTCATTATCTGGTAATGTACCGGTTTTGGTTAAGGAATATTGAAATAATGAACTGACTAATTGGACGTGAGATGCGCGGAGAACTTGGATGATTTCTGGTGCTAGATAATCGCGATTTTTTTCGAGAAAACCACGAGCGTCGTATTGAACTTGACCAGCGAAATGTATAATTGAAAATAATGGAATTGATTGCAGAGTTGATGATGAGGATGAGAGAGAATATTGTGAACTTGAGGAAAAATTCGATTTCGAGCGAATATATAACGGTGAATTGGAAAAATTCGCATTTAGTTTGTCAACCAATGTATAATCAGTTGCCTTTGGAAAACGACTCTCCTCGTCGATCAATGCCAAGATTCCGACCTAAATCAATACTAAACATCCGAATTGATCGAGAATTTTACTTACTGGTTTGTTTAGAAACATGTCCAACAATGGTCGATTGTCATAAAAGGTGAAATCCATCTTAGCTGGTAATGGGAGAACACTGAGGTTTTCATTGATGTATTCCTGTCTTTCGCATGCGAAGACATGTTGATTGAAATAATATTGAATTTGTTCATTGGCGATGTTAATGCACAATTGTTCGAATGTATTCGTTGAGAAGTTTTCAAAACCGAATATATCTAAAATTGCAATCTTCAATGCATCAGCATCGTTGTTTTGCTGGTGTTGTCTGTTGAAATTTGGATTTGTCGAGTGCATTGACGAGCTCAATGTCTCTAATGGCAAAGATTCTTGTTTAATTGATGGTAAAACATGTAATAATCGTGGAGACGAGGATTGCTTTGAATTAATCGAGAGATTATTCGATGATTGATAGTGTTTCTTCACATTGTTCTCAACAGTT
This sequence comes from Adineta ricciae, assembly GCA_905250025.1. Classification (NCBI taxonomy): domain Eukaryota; kingdom Metazoa; phylum Rotifera; class Eurotatoria; order Adinetida; family Adinetidae; genus Adineta; species Adineta ricciae. Next base: position 367,029 of record CAJNOJ010000025.1, read on the forward strand.
TTCTTTCTTAATGCTAAATTCGTCTCGCTTGTCGCGCGATTAGAGAGATTGAATCGAGAATGATGAGCTTGAATGATTTTGTTGGACTTTTGTTCGACCACTTTCACGCAATTCGTTGATGAAGATGCAGCAACAACTTTAGTCCAGTTTTCAATCAAATTCCGAATGGGTTTCTCATTCGCTGACGAAGTATTTTTCGTCTTATGATTTAAATCATTGATTAAGTTCGTTGTATGAGAATTATTCGAGGGCATCGGTGTACTACTTGTACTGTTGTTGTTGTTATTATTCATATTCAAAAGATCATCGTCATCATCGTCATCACCATCGTCGTCGTCGTGGCTCATCGTTTGCAGTAAATAGGCAGATGAACCAGTGGTATCAAGGTAATCAAACGTGCGTTTCATAGCAAACATTAGCGTTGGTGGAGGATACGATGTAATGAGAAGAGGACTGGAATGCTGAGTTTCTTCTTCTTCTTCTTCTTGTTCTTCATGTTCTTCTTCCTCTTGATTGTTATTGTTGTTCGTATTGTAATTGTGATTTGAGTGAATGCTCGAATCATCATCAAATGAAGGATTGGTAGTATCAGCAGTTGGAGCGAGTAAGGCAGATATTCGATTAACAATCCAAGAAAATAGACGGTTGTAAACTAGAAAAGAATAAAAGGTCGAGAAGAAAATTTAATTGAAGAGATACTGACGAGCTTTTGCCATTGCATCGCGAGTTGATTGGGATTCTTGCAAGGTTGTTGAGCGTTGGATTGTTTCACCTCGTGTAACAATATTACAAGTGGTTAATGCAATGTCGAACTCAGTTATGTCAATCCCGAATAGTTCACAAACAATCTCGAGTAAATATCGATCGGATAAACATGTCTTTCCGTCGATGAAGTGTCCTTCATTTTGATGGAAATTGATGTTACCTAAATGTAGGAGACCAGCTAGGATTCGATAGATCGATTTGACTTCATCCGATTGGAAACCAATGATTTCAAAGCATTTTTCAATTGTCGCGAATTTTGATTTGAAACTGTCTGATAGATCTTGATTGTCTTGTAAGCCGGTTGTTAAGTATTGGTACGTTTGATTTGTTGAAAGATAAAACGCTTTTTCATCGTTAGGAGTTGAAGATGCTAAACCATGGAATAAATAATAAAAGATATGAAAATTCCTCTCCGAATGCCCTTGGTTAACCACACGAGTTTTCTCTAACAGATATTCGCATAAACGTGCGCCCGTCACACGTCCTTGCTTGGTAAATAACATTTCCAGATATTTACCAAATCGTGACGAGTTGTCATTGATGATTGTTCGAGCATTGCCAAAACCCTCGATCAAAGGATTAATTTGAAGAATTTTTTCCTGTAGACTTTTGTTGGGTGCATTACCAAGAAAAGTTAATTGTTTAACAAGGAAATTTGCCGATTGAGTTTTACCCGAACCACTTTCGCCTGATATAACGATATATTGGTTTTCTAAATCGTGTAGCATTGCTTGATAGGTAAAATCAGCTAACGCGTAGATGTGAGGTGGTTGTTCACTTTTCACACTGGAACGATAACGAAGCATGACATCTTTACCGTAAAATGGTAATGAACGAAACGGATTGACAGCCTACGTGAACGAAGAGTTTGAAAGATGACCTATTGAAGAGAAACGATCACTTACGACAAGAATATCACCGATGTATGTGTAGATTTGATTAGCTAAGAAGCGATCGTACATGTAGGTGATGATGGATTGTTCATCAAATGTTTCTAACTGTGCAAGATCATCGGTTGAGAAGGCCGCAGCTCGATGTGTCGATGGGAGATTGTTGGATTTGTCGGATGAATTTGCAGGATATGTTGAGTCGTATGTCGAATTGTAGAAATTGGTATTGTCGAGTTTTTTCGATGGAGAAGGATGGCAAACAGGAATGTTATCATTTATTGGCGGAATCGATTTGTTCGGGAGATTTGGAGAATTTGGATTTCGCTAAAGAGAGAAAATGAGTTTTCGGCTATCTGAGAGTGAAATGAAAAGCTTTACTGCATCTATGGACGGTTGTTGTTCTTGTTTCACTTGAGATTTTCGTTTTGTTTTATAAACGTTTGTCTGCTGTTGAATTAGATTATTTGCATCACTAAAGCAATGATTTTGATAGTGTCCATTTGCCACCGCCGATGGTTGCTGAGATGGTGCCATTGGTAAAAGTGGAGGAGGTGGTGCTGGACGTTTTTGATTATCTGCAATTTGATGTGGTGGATTGTACGGTTTTCCAATGACTTGTATGAATCGTTTTGGTGGTGGAACTAATTGTTCGGCGGCTGATGAGTTAGGTGCTTTTGTCACATCGACCGCTGTTGATGAGCATGTTTCAGATTTGCCTCGAATGCGACCATTCTTCACTCCACAAGTCTCACGAGATTTGTTTCCGGATAAATCATAGCAATGTTTGTATCGATGAACAATTTGTACGATGCGTCGACGAGCTTCGTTTCCGTCGGTAGGTATGTGTGTTATAAATGAATGACTTAACATTTGAGCAACTGTAGGTCTTGTCTCGAAGTCTTTAATCAAACATTGACGAATGAAATCATTGAAATCTTTCGACCAGTCCTGTGGTTGACGTAAAGTTGGAGGCGGATTCCGAGGAATCGATACCAATGCACGCATTGGATGCATATCAGCTAATGGAGGTTCACCTAGCAGTATCATACAAATGCTGATAATCGATTCTATTAGCAAAGAAAGTCATACCCTCAGCGATTTCGATTGCTGTAATTCCAGTTGACCAAACATCAGCACGTGTATCGTAATCATAGTCCATTTGTCTCTCACAGGCGATAACTTCAGGCGCCATGAAAAATGGCGTGCCGACAGAAGTATTTCGTCGGCCATTGTTTGGATTCAAATATGCACTGACACCAAAATCGATCAATTTGATATGTCCATCGCCAGTTATTAAGATATTATGACCTTTGACATCACGATGAACAACATTATTCGAGTGTAGATGATACAAAGCTTTTAATGTTTCACGTATGATGTAAGCAATAATCGATTCGTCCAAACGTTGATTTACTTTCAGTGTTGCTTTAGCTAAATCAGTGACACTACCTCCCGTACACAACTCCATAACTAACCAGAGTTGATCGAGTGGCAATGCTTGACACGCTGATTGAGGACTCGCAAGACTAGCGATAGAATTTGTCTCAATAGATAGCAGACTAGTTGTATCGACTGGAATGGATGGTGGCATAATGGGATTTCGCGGCGGTGGCAAAGGAGGATGTGGCGCACGTTTCAGATATGCCCCATAAAAACGACAAAGATTTTCATGATTTGACAGTTCGAGAAGAACACGGTGTTCTTGTTCGATTTCTTCAAGAACTTCATTCGTTGGATGCATAATTTTGACAGCAGCATTAAAATCTGGATTACGTACATTCTTCGCCTAAATGGGATACATAGTAGTTTTCTCTACCGAAGTTCGAAAGATACGTCGATAACTTACACGAAATACTTCACCATAGGTACCATCACCGATATTCTCGAGTAATTGCCATTCGCGATCGGGTGCTGGTAGATCATCAAGTCGAAAAACACTACTGTTATTTTTATTATTAGTTTGATGATTAGTAGATACTAAAATAGACTGTGTATGTTGTCTTGATGATGGACGTGAATGAGTGCGAGGTGGAATTGGTGGAACCGGATCGAGTAATAAATGATGTGACATTAATTCCTGCTGCTGCTGATGTTGCTGATGATGAAGTAAATGTAACATCTAGATATTGAATAAAAAGAAAATAGATATAAGAAGGAAGTTCACGTCACTGACTATCAATCAAGAATAGTATCACAAGAATTAGAAGATAATGGATATTGTTCTCTTATCGCATCGGTCAGTTGACGTCGTCTACCGTTCTCTACTTCCTCCTTTCTGCTTCTCTAATCCATTTGATCAACAAGGCCACGCCTAATTGACCAACAAATCATTAGTTCGTACATGTATATCACCAATTAATTTGTCATCTACTCCAGAGAGACAGAGAGAGAGAGATGTTGACAGAGACGTCGCATTCGAAACATCACTGTTTGTACGCTCTCCTATGGATGTGAATATCAATTAAGTCAAATAGTTTCTCTATCTCATTGTAGACAAAAGAAAAACGAACTGTCGAAGATTAGTAAATATCTTCACTTTCGACTTGCATAAAGCGTACGCATACATAAGCAAAAGTCAATAGTAGAAAAAAAACAACAATGATCTTTAATTCGTTTATCTACATGGAAGAGAACATGATTGAACAATGTTTAGGAATAAGACAAGGATCAAGACAATAATCAAGACAATAATCGATACTAATCTCTGATAATGAATAGTCAATTATTGATATTAGAGAACACATTTGTCATTTTCGTCTCACAGTATAATGACGTGCACATGACTGTTGTGTTACTCATGTATTCAGCTGAAATCACGTTGTTTTCTTTTCTCTTATTAACAGACAGTAGACACCAGACGAAAAAACATTGATAATTCTTCGACCTATTTTGACTTATATAGACAAAAGAACATGTCAACACATGTAACGTAAAGCTCTTCGTCTATCTAATAAGAAGTAATACAAACTACCGAGATGGTGTGGTACGAATGGACATGAATTTGATGTTGAGTGAAATTTTGCACTAGGAACATCATTTTACATCGACCGGAACCCGTACGCGAACATCAATGAATACCGGAAAAATTAAAATATACAAAACAATTTTGTTCTCATCCTTTCGTATGTTGATCAACATCGAATGTTTTCATATGAATGTGTGAAAATGACATATATTTCCGGTTCGATCGAGCAATCTCCTTTCAGCTTTCTTCACACATAGCAAAACGAAAAGAAAAGTCCAGTTGAATCTATAAATAATGAGACTGTCGAGTACTGTAAGACAATAATGACTTGCAAAAAAAGTAAAAATCATTGCGAAAATCTGTTTTATGATACATCCATGTCAAATACAATGTTCTTATGGGCAATATAACCAAGAATAGATTGATGTAGACGCCCTCTATTGGGTACCGTTTTATCAAAAAATTGTATATGATCCATCCAACCTATACCTTTAACACCGTGTTGAAATTGTTCTTTGAAACAGAACAAACGAACGAACGAGCGAGCGGGCGAGCAAGGCCATTAACATATTGAAGAAAGAGTGCCCTGAAAAAATGATTACGTTTTCGACTTTGATTCACTTGTTGACAGCATTTTTAGATGATTTTTCATCTCACCACTCTATTAACTTTCTCCACTCTATCTCTCGTCTCATCACAAATACTAGGTAAGTACGACTAAATATGCTTCATAACGCGCTCATTGCTCTGTGCATGCTATGATTGATTATAATAATCGTGATTTTTTTTCACATAAAAAAGAATGTCCGCATGGCTGGCAAGAATTTAGTGGCACTGCTTCATGCTACCGATTTGTTCGTTTTCCAAAAGAAACCTATAACGATGCTGTTGCTCGCTGTCCGGTTGGTTATTAATAACAACTAGAATAGATCGTATTACGAATTCTTATTTCTTATGCATTTAGACTGATCTCTTGAGTGTTGAATCCTTTCCCGAACATTTATTCATCCAAGATTGGTTAAATGCAAATGATCCTTCTTCACAACTCTGGTTGACAAGTGGCAGACGAAACGGACCGTTTTGGCAGTGGGTGAAAAGAACTGGTATATCAAATCTTCAATTTGATCAGGGATGGTTACCAAACACTCAAGCGGAAATACAGCTACGACTATTTATCGTCTATGCTTATCAAAGTATGTTGGTATGAACTGTTGACAACATCTTTACTGTGTTGTTTTAGGTAGTCAATGGGGTTGGTTACCATATGATCTAACATCGGCAGATGTTGTGCCATACGTTTGTGAAGTGCCGATTCGAGATACGTATAGTATCATGGATAATTATCGTAGCATTGGTAAGAATTTGAATGAATGTATACGAATGTGTTTTATTGAAATTCTTTTAGAATATGGTTTACCGTCGAATATTGAACAACAGTTCGTTCCTCGTGCACCGAAATTTTTTGAACAACCACAGGATCAAGAGTTCGGACGAATTGATCAAATAACATTGGGCAGTGGAAGTACATTTGGCATCAGTAAATTATCCATATCGATTGTAGTTACATTGACATGTCGGGCTGATGCATATCCAGTGGCTGATTATTAGTATGTAAACAACTGAATGAGTGAAAGTCGAAGAGAAAAAAGAAATCGTTTTTAGTTGGTTTCGTATGACGACAGGTGTGATTTCTGAGGCTGTTCTCATCAATTTAAATGATCCACGTTATTTCCAACATGGTGGAAATATATTGGTAATACGATTTCAAACTGTCGTGAATTTAGCAAGTCGATGAACTTATTTTATCGTGTAGATTAATAATCCGACGAATGAAGATAGCGGAACTTATTTTTGTAAAGCAAGTAATTATTTTGGCACAGCGATTAGTAATCGCGTTTATCTACGTGAAATAAGTATGTGGAGTTAATTTTGTTGTTGATGATAAACAAAGAACACGTTTGATTTTAGCCGTTGGACAATTTGAAAAGCGTGAACGACCAAAAGTTATCGCCGATGGTCATCGTGATGCTGTGATTGATTGTTTATACAAGAATTCCAATACAGGAAATGTATGTAATGACGAATCAGTTCGAAAAGAAGAACCTTTTATTTGATTTTTAGCTCAATTATGCTTGGTTTAAAGGTTCAATTAATCAAAAAGTTCAACAATCTGCCGAACGGTTTATTTCCCGGAATGGAAATTTATATTTCTCACGTGTTACTGATGGTGACTCCGGCAAATATTACTGTGCCGTCCAAGCAGAAAATACACGTCTCCGTTATTTACCATCTCAAACGAGTGAAGGTACAGAATTGGATGTTCGTTCCACGTTCGGCCAAGAGCGTAGTCCACGTATCTTTCCAAACTTTCCTCATGTTTTCCCTACCACACATTTACCTCGATTGGGTGAGAACGCCACGATTGAATGTATTGCTGAAGGCTACCCTGTTCCGACTTATCGTTGGTTTCGCGAAGATGAAGCTGGAGATATTTTTCCATTACAATCGAAAATAATCTTGAATAATTTCAATCGCGAACTGATTATTCCGAATTTACAGCGTGATGACATGGGTTTATATCGTTGTGAAGTATCGAATACACGAGCCGTTATTTTTCAATCTGTTTCTTTACAAGTCCAAATCGATCCGGTATTTGTCGTGCCGCTCGAAGATCAAATTCTCGACGTGGGATCAGTTTTACAATTCTATTGCGAAGCGTATACAAATGAAATGGAACTCTTACGTTATTCGTGGTTTATCAATGGAACTGAAATTTTCTGGGATCGACTAACCTTCGTTCAACAACAGCGATTAACAATAAGTAATAATATTCTAATCATTTCAAATGTTCAACCCTTCGATAACGGAATTTATCAATGTGCAGCAACAAATACCCAAAATAATGTTCAACGTTTCAGTGCAGCCGAAGTTCGTGTTATCACACTGGCACCGACGTTCGGTAAACATACCATGTTGTCAACATTACGATCGAATGTTGGTGGTCTTGTAACGATTATTTGTCACCCGGAAGGCGCACCTCAACCACAAGTACAATGGTATAAAGATACTATGCCATTGAATCTTGGAAGTAATGCTCAAATGTTTCCAAATGGAAATTTAGTGATTACAAATATTCAATTAATGGATGCCGGTAAGCTGTTCGAATCGAGACAGACAATTTTTTATAATCCTTTGTTTCGTCAATCGACTTTTATGAGCAAAACTCAATTTTGAATATATGATTATATAAGTTTATTTCTTTTCTTGTTCTGTCATATGTCTGTGTGTGTTTTAGGTAATTATACCTGTGTGGCAACAAACATATATGGTGTTGCACAACAGAGTACGTATGTTTATGTAATGCCTGAGGGTACAACGATCATCTCGACGCCAGGCGGACGAGATGTGATACTTAATCAAACAATCATCATTCCATGCGAGGCTCGCTCAATGAACCAAATGGATTTAACGTATTATTGGCGTTTTAATAATGAAATTTTAACTATTGATAATAAACGCTTTCGACAAGATAACCCTGATCGTCCTGGTGATTTACGTGTTGTCCAAGCTCAATATAGTAATGCTGGTCGTTACACATGTGTAGCACAAACAACTGTAGATGAACAGAGTTCGTCCTATCAATTAAATGTTTTCGGGCCACCTGGTCCTGTAGCTGGAGTTCGTTGTAGTCAACCATTTCAACGACAAGTAACACTATCCTGGGTTGTCGGCAACGAACATGGTGCGCCGATTTTGCACTATACCATCGAATCCTTGTCGAATCGTCGATCTTGGTGGGTATTTCATGGGAATTTTAGTATACCATTAACCGCAACCAAGTATATGTCGATGACATTGACTGGCTTGTCAGCATTCACAGACTATCGTTTTCGTATCTTTGGCACGAATATCTATGGTTCGGGTGAACTATCAGAAATTTCCTCACCGTGTGTCACTCAGCCGGATATTCCTGGCTTGGCGCCTGCTGGATTGGGTGGTGGTGGAGGTAAAATTGGTGATTTACGCGTTGCTTGGGAGCCGTTGCCAATGGATTTTTGGAATGGACCTAATCTAACATATCGAATTTACGCACAAAAGCAAGGAGAAAATCGACAGCAAATATATACAGTGCTTGATCCACTTCGAAACTTTTTTATTACTCATCTGTGAGTGAAATTGCTCTACAATCCTTTCTTTGAACCTTCTTTGTCTGAATCTTTCTCTAAATAGGTCTGATAAGCTGTACTATTTTCCATACAATGTTCGTATTTCTGCTGTGAATGCTCTCGGCGAAGGTCCCATATCTCCTAATGTCACGATTCGATCTGCTGAAGATCGTCCAGCACGTCAAGTACTCAATGTCAAATGCAATCCATACAATAGTACAGCAATGACTGTCACTTGGGATATGGTCGATGAAAATGATTACAAAGTCTTACGAGGTCGTTTACTCGGTAATGATATTTGAATACATAACATTAGAATTTTTATTTTTACCTGAATTATTTTACTTCTTCTTTTCTCGCAGGTTACAACGTTCGCTATTGGCGTGTTGGTCTTGATGAACTTGAGAATTATTGGGAACGTCGTTTTCCTGGTCAGCGTTCTCGTGCGACTATCATTGGTCTTGAATCGAATGTCGAGTATAACGTCCGTGTCTCCGTCTATACTCAATTTGGTGATAGTCCCGAAAGTAGTATTTATTCCCATCGAACATTTCGTTTACCACCACTATTGCCGCCACAATACATCTCCATTCGACAGCCTCGACGTGCGAAAGATCAGCGTGTACGATTGTTTGGTAATGTTTATATGTATAAACTCGAAGTCGAATGGCGAGGAATATTTACTTCGTCAGATGAAGAACCTTTGGAAGGTTATATGGTACGAAGAACTTCATTGAGATTGACTTTTCATAGTCGAAACGGACTGATTGCTTTTCTATAGGTCAAAGTTTGGGAACACTATCAAACGATTCGTAATGCATCGATTTACTATGTCGATGGATCACGGTATAAAGTAATTATCGATAATTTATACGTGAATCGAAATTATAAATTACGAGTGCAAGCTTGGTCACTTGGTGGCGAAGGCAAATATTCGTCACCGGAAAAAGAATTTCGATTTGGTAAGTTCAGAAAGTACTTTTCCTCTCATTCATATTTCAAATCCATTGATCGTTCTAGACAGTGACGGTCGTTTATTAATTCGTAAGTAAAACTTCTTCTTCTTCTTCTTAGGTAAACCTTATGTCTATCTTACCTTTAGTCTATAATCCCGATACAAGTCTTCTCTATCATAACAGTGTTTCAAAGCAATATCCATCTTCAGTGATATGGTTTATTTTTGTCATAGTTTACACTATTTATCACGACAAATAGAATGTGTGTCTCATGGAAATTGCAATCAGATTTGCAGTTTATGTATATATAAACTCATATCTTTCTCTCTGTGCTCTTGTGTGATGATCTTCTCATTTTTTATTGAAAATATTTCTATTTTAGTCTGTTTGTTCCTTCTTGTGATCATTTTATTGTAAGAATTCTATTGACATTAGAGTTGTGCAAATCTTTGTGATTACCACTGTTTTGTTTTCTTTCTCATCGTATTTGTATTGAACAGTTTTTATTGCAACTCTACTCGCTTTTTTAATAATAGCCTATCGAATCTTTAGGAAGGACGTGAATTTTTTTAGTATCTCATTTGCTGCTAAGGATATAAGAGATTATTTGAGTTGATTAATTTCCTTTCCCATTGAGGACGTATGGCGCTTTTGGGAGCGCGATTTCCTGAAAAGAAATCTTCCAGGATCGGAGTCATATAACAGCTTCAGATAAAACAAAAGTTCATAATCCATCGATGCTGTGAGTTTGAAATAATGAAATATCAACTATGTGCTTTATTTGTGACACATCAGGGAAAATCAACAAAGGAACTAATCGACAAATACAAAAAAAGAGTAATTCTTCGTTTTCTTTTTCATGACTTATTTGTTCAACTAATGTCACAGACGTTTTATTAACTGTTCGTGACAAATCATACATGGTCACAGCAGGCTGACCGTATATCCCGCGGAATACTAGATTCTGCTTTGACGAAGCAATGTCGAAGAATTTTTTGTCAATGGAATATTTTAACATTGCTATTGCGAGTTTAAATATTAGTTTTGAGTCCTCTTCACCTCCATTGTATATAGATCGATAATTTGAGTTGAGATAGCATAGACGTTATTTAATCGAGTCTGAACTGTGAAGTTGATTTTATATGTAAATTATGTCGAGAATTATTCAACGAAGAAGTTTAGTTGAATAGATCAAAGTCTGAAGATTATTTGAACATCTGTAAAGTAATACGTCAGTGGCTTTGCTTTAGTTTTAATATTTGTTTTCAAAAATAATAAATCAGACGTTTCCACCATGATACACAAGGCAATATGAGGGAAAATGTCGTTCGCCGGAATTGTGAAGTGCAACATTCATGTCGGATCTTCAATTAACGAAAGTAATAGTTCAAAACGCGAACAATTCAACTGGATCGTTTTGATTTACAAAGAGTTCAATGAGTGATATGCATTCTTGAGTGTTCCTTCTTTTGCTGTTTTTCCTCCGCCGCATTGACAAGTCAATGATGTTATTTTTAATTTCTTCGTTACAAAAAAAAAATTTCTTTTTACAAAAATTGAAGGAATGTGTGTTATCAGAGAAAGTATACTTCGGGCAGCTTTTGAATGGGCATTGACCGAAGTATACCTACATGTTTGTTGTTTATAGTTCATTTAAGATGTCTACCTATACATTCAATACTTGCATGATTATCATGCATGATCTCTTTCTCAAAATGACACACTAATTTACTAAAAGCAATATATATATGTGTTTCTTTTTTTACACTTTCTACTTGCGTTTTCTTTCGGTTACCAATAAAAAGCTATTCGAGCAAACTTATCTATCTAATTTCCTGGATTGACAGAAATATACAATAAACACAAAGGAAGAAACTATTTCCCCTGACGACTTCTCTTCCTCTCCCCTCTACATCATCGTCATCTTTCATTTCTCCAACAGGTACGTCTTCCTTCTTCTCTTCTCTCTCGATCTTCATCATTCAAATCGCTCTTCTTCTTCTTCTTCAAATAACTATCCATGCTCTATCATAATCACGATCACTCACTACACCTCCAACAACATCCTACTGATTATCCATATTCCTATCAATACACACCAAAAACAAGTGTTCAACAACGACCATTGCATTGGTGTATCATTCTCATCTCCCTTCTCTTCGTTTTTCTTCTCGTCATCGAATCTGTTGCATTTGTTGTGCTCGGTGCCTGGCATCTCACCAGTCGACTTGTCGAAACAGTTAATCTGCCGTTCTTCGATGAAATCTACCATCGTGAACTTGCTTTTGGTATTATTCTTGTTCTCATCGGAGCTGCAGGTATTTTCATGAGTATTCTGGGTCTCGTGGCTTTCTTCACTCTTCGATTGTTGTTACTACGAGCAGTAAGTGGAGGAGAATGTTTCGGATGAGTGACTGATGTGTTTGTTTGTAGTTTGCAGTGTGTCTTTTGGTGGTGATGACGGGTGGAATAGCGAGTGGCGTGGTTGGAATCGTGTTCTCGTGTATGAAAAGTGACTGATTTGTTGAGTAATGTGAGATATGTTGTGATTATTGTAGCACAAGTAAATGGATATATTGAAGAGATGAGAAAATCGACAGTGGTTGATGAAAGTGTAAGTAACGATGTGGTGGGAGAGAAAGATGATGATTTGTTGTTGTTGTACATTTTAGTATGCGGAAGCGAAATTTATGTTGGGAATGAACGGCGGTTTATCATTATTTATGAGTTTAACATGGGTAAGCCAAACACGAAGCGATCGAGTAAAAGAATGCGATGCTATTGTTTGTTTGATTGATTAGATAATCGGAATTGTGATTGTTCAATGTTTGACGAAAGATGTGAATATTTATGCAAGTGATCACATATATCGTCGTACATAATAAAGAATTCGTGCATATATACGAATAGCAGGAGAAAAGGACAACGTGTAAATGCAGTTGTATGTTGAAATATAATGTTTTTTTTTATATAATAAAATGTCAGAAAAGGAGAAATGTCTTTGACATTAGTTAACCAGCTTACATCATTGGACTTGATATGTATATACTTGCATGTGATAAGGATAAAAATATATATGCTGATGACAAAGTCTAATGCATGAGATATCGGTCATCAGTAAACGTCAAAAATGTCAACACCTGATGATACATATAGGAAAGAAAGAAGGGTAATTGAAGGAAAAGAATGTTGTCTTATGTAAGTAATATTATTCTATATAAATCCACATATATTTATATTCTATTGTTAGAAAACGAATATCATGGTCTTGATCCTATTTCTGCTGACGTTGATCAATTTGAATTTGATAGTTTCGACGAATCCTGCACCACCACCCTTCTTCGATCTAGCATTAAATATTGATGGTATTAGTAATCAATTTCGATTTATCCAAACAGCCAAATCGGCTGAGAATCGACACGTTCCATCAGTTATTATTCTTGATGATGATCAAAATCCGACGATCTTCAATTCACCTCATCCATCTTCACTTCAAACGTTTCACGTAGAGTCCGACGGAGCCGCTGTCGGTTTCGCCAGTGTAACTGATAGTGCTACTTCCAATCCCAGTCTCCTGTACGCTATGATTCAAACATCAAGCGGTTCTATTTATGACATTGCTCCATTGATAGCACCAGAACAAAGCAGAAGTAAACGATCCTTAACAAATCCCTATATAATTCGCACCAAAAATTCCATTGTTAACCATGCATACATTACAATTGAATGGAATAATTCTCGTAGACGTCGCAGAGCCGATGATACCAACGAAACTGAAGTAACAATAACGACAGAATCGGAAACCGAAAAAACTCGGCTGCCGGCATCTGAGTTCACGGATGCATTTACCTTGCCTGCTATAACAATGCCTGACACAATTGAAAACATAACTATACCTTCTGCTGAGAACGACACAGAACTGTTCATCAACATGACCATGGAAACGACAACACCACGGCCGATACCTGAAAAAACTCGTCATATCTACTTGGAAATTATCGCGGTGATCGATAGTTTAATCACCAACGATCTCCGAGCTTTACTAAACAAAACAGAACTTGAAACAATTGAAATTCTGAAATTATATTACATTCATATATTCATGAGTGTGGAACAACTTTATCGGCAATCCTTAATTTACGAAACACTTGATGTTCATATTCGTTTGAACAAGATCATCTTCGCTACTGACAAACATCGTCTTCCATGGGAATCGTTCAAAAACATTTCATCGCTTACGAACGCCTATCGAAAAGCACCGAATGACATCCATATACGACCAAATATTAGTATGGATCTTTTGAAATCGTTGCACAAAGCTTACACAACCGATAAATTTGATAAGCGATTCTTCACGAATGAAGCTGATCATATCATGACTTTTACTCGCGTAGATCTCATTGATGGTGCTGGTTCTGCTTATGTGTTAGGGGCGTGTTTACCTTTATATAAATATTCGATTGTTCAAGACGATCTGAATTCGTTTTCGGTGATTATTACAGTAACACATGAACTGGGACATAATTTAGGTTTGGATCATGATGAAATCGAAAATACATGTAACGATCCACAATTTCGATATATCATGTCGCCGAAAAACATGAACACAGCGGATCGTCGTCAATTACCGAACTTTTCCGAATGTTCCATTGCTCAATTGAATCGTTTTGCCGATAATACAAGTACAACATGCTGGAAAAATTCTATAATTAGCACAAGAAATGATACAAAATTAGGCAAATTACGAGAAATTATCTCGACAAACCTAGGCCAAATCGTGAGTGTTCACCAACAATGTCAATTACAGTATGGATTAAAGGCTATTCCATTTATTTCGGTCACATACGCTAGTAAAAGCCACTCATTATATGAACCAAATCTTTGCAATCAATTGCGATGTTTCAAAGAACCAGAAGACAATTATATGTTTTGGCAAGATGGCGCATTCGATGGTTTGATTGACCTTCTTATTTCATATAAACATCTTTCGCTTTATTTTAGGAACTTCGTGTGGTGAAAATCAAGTCTGCTATCAAAAACAATGTGTATCAACTAATCAAACAATGAACGAAACCGATTTAGCTCAATGTCCTTATGGAGATTTGTTCGTACCAATACCAATGTTGAATCTAATGGATAAATACACATCAGGGAATATGTTATGTGCTGACGCGTTAGATCTCCTTCGATCACGTGGATTGAATGTAACCCATTTATGCTACGATTCGACTTTTCCTTTTCGTCGATTGTGTTGTGAAGAATGCAAGAAGTAATTAGACAACACGATGATTATTAAAAACACAGTTGTTCGTGTTTAGACATCTAATTCCTGAATGTGGAGATCATCATACTCGATGTCCTATGTTTGCAGAATATTGTGACAAACAATATATGCGTATTAATGGAGTGCCGATTACAGAACTATGTCCTTATACTTGCGGCCAATGTCCTCATTTGCCTCCACCACCTAAATCTACGACGACAACGACGACGACGACAACTCCAGAAACAACCGTAGGTTCATTGTCTTCGGAACAATTCAATTGATAGGAAATTTACTTTTAGACTTTGAAGAAAGTCTTGACTAAAAAGAAAACTGCTACAACAAGAAAACCGAAAGTGACTACACCAAAACCACGAAAGTATATTAAACCTAAAACATTCGACAAATATACATGCATCGACTCCGCGGACTGTTCTCAACTCGTTAAAGTTTACTCCAAGCTAAAGAAGAACGTCAAAAACTGGTGTACAGAACACTCCACAATGCATCAAGGCAAATATTTTCCTGAAGTCTGTCCGAAGTATTGTTCATTGTGTAACATCACATCAGAATGTGAAGAAAAGAAACTATGCCGAAATAATGGTACGTGTATTCAAAATGAACACGGAACATATCAATGTTTATGTTCAACATCGAAATTGTACTATGGAACTTTATGTGAATACCGACGAACGTGTCTGGATAATCCGTGTGCAAAAGGAGAATATTGTTTTCAAACGCGAGGTGAAAATTATGTGTGTTTATCAAAAGAAGATAAAGAACAAATGCGTATTATTTTAAATGAGAAAAACTAGTTTCTTCGATTTTGTTTTGCTTTCAGAGAAAGAATTTATACAATAAGAAAGAAAATTTGAAATAAAACACATGGAATTATATAGATTGAGTTGAGTATATGAGCAGAATTGTTTACTCGGCGATGGTATCGATATGGTCCTATATTGGGACCGAAATAATCAGTGCGAGGTATTTTCCATTTCGGTGTGATGTTTTTCGTACGATTCCGTGCCGCGGTTGTTGTGTTCAATGGTGGTGTTGTTAATGGCGCACATGAGACAGTATAGTTCGATGTTAATTCTTTAACGAGAGAAACAATTGGAAATTTTCCATGATTACACAATTGACCAGCGCTATCGTCGAAATTAACGGGAAAGATTACAATACCGCCGAGACGTTGTTCTTTGGCATAGTTGATCTATTTGTAAAGGATAAGTAAGAGCTTTGAAAGACATTTTCTGATACATACTTTGAGTTCCATACTTTGAAGATCGTCGTAGCCAATGACTTCATCGCCTAGGTAATCATAAAAGAGAATGGAATGATCTTTGTGGAAGAATTAAAGTTGACCTTTAGTCATGATTGGAACTTTTCGATCATCGAGAAAAACACGTTGCCAACCAGAATTGGTATTTCGGCAAAGCTACAAAAAATCCAAGTATACAATTGAATTTTCCATCAAAATGTTTCACTTCTGTATAAGGGACACTGCCAACACTCGACGCAGGACTGCCAAGATCATGCAAATCACTTGTTAAACGAAATTTTTTTCCAAACGTTGGTAATCCAAGTGTTAGTTTTGACGGCTCAATTCCCGTTCCGACAATGTATTTTATCGCTGAATCCTATTAAAGAACATTTTATGTTAGGGATGGATCATCTACGAAATGCAAGTATATCGAACTTGATTTAAATCTTTATCTTCATCTGTAGCACTAGCAGCCGGCATTAATGCACTATGATGTTCAGCAACTTTATCACGCGAACCACGATAATCATATGTTTGAACGTTAAGCCAATCAGCACATCTATGAGTGTCGATATATATATATGCAAAAAATTGTCAAAAAATGAGAACTGACTTTGCAAGTTCGTCTAATTCAAAACGTGATTCCAGTTGTTTTTTCACTCCGGAGATCGTAACTGTCAGTAATAAACGTGTTCGACCAGTTCTTGCTGCCTCTTCGGCATATTCTTCTTGCAAATCCTATTTAATAGAAAAATTCACTGCTTAGTTTGCTTTTGATTTTGGTCTTACTTTACAGAGTACGGTAAATCGTTTTTTATCTTCGATAACTTGTGGATTGGGTGATGATGGCGGTCCTAATGCTTCACTTGGTTCAAAATTCAAATCAATTCCATCAAAGTCATGTGTTCGCAATAATTTCGTAGTTGAAATAACAAATTTTTGCCGAAATTCATCTTTCGACATCATCTCATTCGCTCGTCGAATCACATAATCTTGCCCGCCGACCGCCAACATGACTTTCAAATCCGGATCCTTATTATTCTTAAACTCTTTCAACGGATTATTCCATACTCCTACAAAATATACCATAGTTAACACACAATCCCAAATCGTTTACTTTACCAGTGAGTGTATTATCATCTTCAACTCGAGCGAATGTGTAAACAATATGTGTGCAATTCTTTGCTTCTGGATGAATGCCAGTCCACGATGAAAAATAGCATATGATTTTGAATTCTCCCCCGCAATCTGCGTTTACCAACGAGAAAACTAAAGTTAATAGTAATAATGTCACATTCATTGTCGATATGATGGCCAGTGAATGACTTTGACCGAACGTAACAAAGAATGAGGGTGAAAAAATACTGTAATCGTCATTCGTTGTCATCGAAAAGACTTTACATCCCACAGACAATGAATTACGTTGCGATGATTTCGCATCCCGTTCATTAAATAAATATAGGCTCAAACGATTAGTTCGTTTCTTTTTCTTCTTTCATCGGAAGAACATGTTCACATGAATGTTACACTATTGACTAAGACTATCATACCAAAGAATTTCATTGACTCGAAAAACAACGTCGATAAATTGCTTTCATGAATTCACCCCGATTCACTTTTCAGATTATATAAAACAAAATCAACAATGATCAATCAAATCAAGGCAGCACATCACCTCAATTTACCTTTCTGACGAAAAATTGTACAAGGAAATTTACAAATGAATAAAAATAACTTCTATAAAATATTCGAAAACTTTGAATCTGATTAATCGAATCTAAATTTTTCTTTAGAAGTTCATATGACGTGAATTTTTTTTTAAACTTGTAACATTCATATTTCAAGTTGATCAATGCACGTATTATGTAATGGGTGATGAAAAAGAACTTTTGACGGAGAATCTTCCCTAAGTTGTTCATATATTCGTTGCCGAAGTGCGATGACTTTTGTGGATCATATAGTAAACTCGTGTGGTCTGCTTCTGAGTTTTCATAACGTGAAGATGACAAGTTTGCACGATATTTTACATCAGTATTCAATGCTTTCCAATCTTTTCCGTGAACTTAGAAAAATATTGTGCAAAGATCGGATGCCTGGTGAGCAGATGAACTTTCTACTTCATTTGTGTATAAAAGAAGATAAGTCAGTTAGTGTTTTCATGCAATGCATATCTTCTTATATGTCATAGGCAAATCATGACAACTGTCATTTTATGCTGCTTGAGGAACTAATAACAGTGAAAGGAAAATGATTTCTAGTTATATAATTAAATGAGAAGTAGAAACATTGACTTTCTCGACGGTATATCATATAGAATGAATATGACTTTGTGAGTATTTCTCTTTTGATTAGTAAGTGCCTATCTAATAGGCGTAACAGTTAGTCAAGTAATCTGCTACCAAGAGGTTGACGTTTTTCATAGTTCAAACTAATAATTTAATAATATATAGAGAGATTTCTGAGAATCTCATCTGCAGTTATATGTTATAATTTATACTTTCATGCCATCTTTTTAATGATATAATAGCGCTCAAAGCGTTATTCCGATGCATCTATCGATGATTGACATATTTGCATCAGTGAAAAATTTCGAGCGCATAAAAATAAAAAATTCTATTTGAAGCAACGCATAAGAATTGCTATTTAAGATGTAACATATGACTGAACATGAAAGTAATGATTTCCATCCGTTCAAGAAAGAAATAATGCAAAGTGCTCGTGGGATGTTCTATTTCTGGAATAATTTCCTTCTATCTTCGAAAAAATGGGTACAATGGAAATTCTTTTCAATTGGCTCTATTATTATGTCATAGACAATATTATTATTATCATTGGAAAGCCGTATTTCTCTGCATGACAGAACAACAGTCTTTTGTGACTACCGTCTGGTTGTTGAGAACTGTTCCAAAACTTTCTTTTCATTTTCTTCAACAAAAAATTCTAATTGCATGTGTATATATATTCTATTTCTTCTGTGTAAATATTCATGGACATATCACATCTATAAGTGATTCTCGTCTTTTTTCCTCTTCAAAACATATGTCAAACTAATCTACTTAGGTTCTTTGTCTTTCACTTCAGCGTAACTCTATCTTTTTTCGGCAAAAAGTGACAAGCTGCTGAACCAAATTTATTTGCCTGATTTCTTAGGCTAGCAGGAACACACAACTAGTTCAAAAAAAGAAATTCTCTTCCTCCAGATCTTTTCCTTTTCCCCCTCTACATCATCGTCATCTTTCATTTCTCCAACAGGTACGTCTTCCTTCTTCTCTTCTCTCTCGATCTTCATCATTCAAATCGCTCTTCTTCTTCTTCTTCTTCAAATAACTATCCATGCTCTATCATAATCACGATCACTCACTACACCTCCAACAACATCCTACTGATTATCCATATTCCTATCAATACACACCAAAAACAAGTGTTCAACAACGACCATTGCATTGGTGTATCATTCTCATCTCCCTTCTCTTCGTTTTTCTTCTCGTCATCGAATCTGTTGCATTTGTTGTGCTCGGTGCCTGGCATCTCACCAGTCGACTTGTCGAAACAGTTAATCTGCCGTTCTTCGATGAAATCTATCATCGTGAACTTGCTTTTGGTATTATTCTTGTTCTCATCGGAGCTGCAAGTATTTTCATGAGTATTCTGGGTCTCGTGGCTTTCTTCACTCTTCGATTGTTGTTACTACGAGCAGTAAGTGGAGGAGAGTGTTTCGGATGAGTGACTGATGTGTTTGTTTGTAGTTTGCAGTGTGTCTTTTGGTGGTGATGACGGGTGGAATAGCGAGTGGCGTGGTTGGAATCGTGTTCTCGTGTATGAAAAGCGACTGATTTGTGGAGTAATGTGAGATATGTTGTGATTATTGTAGCACAAGTAAATGGATATATTGAAGAGATGAGAAAATCGACAATGGTTGATGAAAGTGTAAGTAACGATGTGGTGGGAGAGAAAGATGTTGATTTGTTGTTGTTGTTGTTGTTGTACATTTTAGTATGCGAAAGCGAAATTTATGTTGAGAATGAACGGCGGTTTATCATTATTTATGAGTTTAACATGGGTGAGTTAAAGAAAACAGGAAAACGTGGTAGTTGATTCTTTATGAATTTGTAGATTATGGGTATAGTGGTTGTTCGATGTTTGACTGGAGATGAGAATGTCACTGCCAATGATCGTCTGTACAGTCGATCACAATAGCACGACGATGAAAAGTAAAATATAGTTATTAGATACCAGAAAGAAGAAGTCTCGAAGATTTATAAGCTGTTATCAGATTATTCCATTGAAATGTTCATGGGTCGTATCAATATCCGGATTAAAAACTCATAAATCGATTTGTTTTTCTATCACAAAATGTATATAATCCAAACGTGTGCTACTTTATCAGGTTAGATCAATTGCAAGAAATTGTAACTCTGTTTTAAATCTTAAAAGATTACAAAATGAATTCGAATAAAACTACTTAACGGATACACATTTTCGCCTTCGAAATTCAATAAAAATAAGAAATCAACAGTCTTTTCAAAACACTTAATTACTTTTATATGTAATACCAATCAGGTCTTGTTTAAACTTTATTCAACAAAAGATCGATATGAATACAGTTTTGCGAGAGGAAAGAGATTTTGCAATGTTGATAAAATTACTCGTCTGTCCGCCGTTAAACATATCATTGTACTATTAAGAAATTCTCTTATGTAATCTTTCCCAAGTTGCCTATTTCCTAACGACTGTGTTACACAATAATATATGCGGATATTTGTGTAGAAGACTTCAAAATCTTGCTTTTAAACGCATATCTTTGCTGAATAATGTGCAGAATGAAAACATTTTCCACGGTTTGATTCTCTTCATTAGTTTCCTTGTCCCCTTCAACATAGTAGGTGTAGCGTGACTTATTAATACAAAAAAAAAACTATGTATAAACATGTCATCAACGTTGTTTGAGGTTTATTTTTTATATACATATGTATATAACAATACAAATTCAACTAGAAATATGACATCACAAAAAGAGAACGAAATTTCAGGAATTTAATCTATTTCATCCGACGGATCTGCACGTACAAAATACAATTCTTTGGTATCATAATCTTGCTTCGATTTCTTCATTGACTCTATTCGTCAATTCAGGAAGATCATCTCTCTGTTTCAGAAACTCGATCCATTGTTCAAGTGAACATGTATGAAAGAGATCCGTTGCAAAACGATGATCATCACAAGGATTGACAATGACCAATTTTTCAATATTCATTGTACATCGCACATTGACTAATTTTGTTTTTGCATCACGTATAAGATTTCGTTCATCTTTCAATTCGCGTCTCGTACAAAAATTACTAAATCCCCACGAGAAGTTATTCGATGGAAATGCTCGTCGTTGTGTACATTTATTATTAAACATAATAAGTGATGGCTTGGTAGTTGTTATCATCGAGATTGTATACGAAGTTATCGCACACGGAGCACCATCAGTCAATGTTAAATAAATACCCAAATTGGTCGGATGAGATCGATCGATTTGCAAACGCCATGTACTGTCGCTCTTTGCGGAATAAAACAAGGGTCCGTACAGCCAATCGTCCTTTAATAATTTCAATTGTTTATAATCAAAGAGACAATTGAATTCCAGATATTCATTGATTGTCACCATTAATGCTGGCAAATCTGAAGAAGAAACTGATTTGCTTTACAGTCGATTAGCACGTTTACACATATCGATCGGAGACTTCCCATTCTTTTTTACTCAAAAAGTTTCGGAAGAGGAAAAAACGCTGTGCCTCTCCATATGTCACACATAAGCAAAATATTTTTTCTATTAGAGCGGATAAATTATCATAACCTTGGATTTCTATTGGGAATCGATCATAAAGACCATCGAAACTCGATGATTTTTTCCTCTTTAAACACAAAGATATTCACTATATGTAAATTTACCTGTTTACGTCAATCACTTATGAAAGTCTTGTCTGGAATCTGTTCCCAAACGACCAACCAAATGAGAAACTTGAATCAATATAGACGAGAAGCTTATTGGTAGCTATCACTGTCAATGAAGGAGAACCGAACAGAATGAGGAACGCGCGCATACATACACACACAGCCTGACGATGTTTGATTTGTACTATTTGGTGTTATTATGACGAGCAGAAAAGGAGAAACAGAACAGAAACCTAATGAAATGCATAGACATGTATGAGTCATGATTTGGACTAGAAATAACTTTAGTCATTGGGTATAACTCTTATTCATTGGTATGAGAAATTGTTTGAGTGTGCACATACTCGGATACTATGATAAAATAGCAACATGCATGGCAGATCAAAATTCACCCATTCGGATCGATTTTCCTTTATGAATGATGGTACTCGTGAGCAAACCAGGCCAACGTATGGTATTTACAGGCCCAAAACAGCCAACTGAATGAAATATCAGGTCTTTGAAGATATTCGATCTCTGGTGCGTGTTATTTACCATCGTTCAAAGAAACTGATATTTTTTTTAAATATATATCTTCTATTTTTTTTCAGCACAAGAGAAAAAAATACCAACTAACTTCCCAGAGAAAAAATAGTGATTGAATGATCATTATAGAAGAAAATACACATATATCTTAGAAAACGAAAATGTTTCAGTGCGAATACAGTAAAGAATAGTCCAAATATGAGAGTATCAACATTGTAGTTCATTTCAAGAATACAAAAAAAACAACAAAACAGAGAAATTACGATAAGAAAAGAAAAACACGAGTAACCATACATAGGTTTGTATCTATACGTAAATAGAGCCAATCGTTCGATGTTTGACTAGTAAATTAAATGATAATAAAAGTAAAGTTTCGAAGTTAATTTTGAAGTAATAAATTTGTCGTATTATTAATGGCATATAATGCCTCAGAAATAGAATTTTCAGACTAAAAGTAAAGGCAAATGTTCAAGAAATTTCGTAAGAGATTAAATAAAGTCTCTTACAGCACATTTATTTTGTTCATTCACGTTTGTGATTGTCGACTGTTCAAAACTATTGAGTTCACCTGCTGTTGACGATTCAAGCAAATCTGGAAAGCTTCCAAATGATAAATCAGACATCTAAAAAGAACTTTACAAGAAAATGCGTCTTTTCAAATTCAAATACGAACATTATCTGGCCAATCAAGACGTAATCGTGATGTATTGCTTTGTAATGCCGCGTTGACAATCGTAGCTAAAGAAACCGAATAGAAAAATCGATCAACTCAACATCACGAAACTTACTGCTGAGAGAAACAGTGCTCATATTGGTATTATCGTTGAGAAGATCATCTAGAACGGAAATTCGTTATTGAAATCAATAACAAACGACAAGCATTGTACTTGGATTTTCACAATCACTCGTAAATAGGCTATTTGATGTCGTTGGAAGATCATGGTTATTGATCGCGTTGAACATGAGACGCTGATTTGCTGCAGCAGTTTGCTGTGCATTGATGTTTGCATCTGAAGATAAAAAGTAATAGATTTCTGTCAGATGAAGTCAAAATTCACATACCAAGTAACAATTGAATGTTCGAAGGACGAGTTGATTGATCACCGTAACGCAATGGACGTCGAACCTATGAGAACGAAATAGAATATCATTTATATTGATTTTATGTCATACTCGTTTGTGTCGATGCGATAAGAGATCGTAATTATGAGCTGATGCAGCTTGTTCAGCGGCTAATGATTGTATTAAGGGATCATCGATAACACCGTTGTTACTGCTGAAAATAATTCCTGGTTGTTTCGATGGAAGAGTAGTTGATGTCGGAGCTGTTTCGGTTCCATTCACCATTGGTAACAGTAAACTCAATAAAGGTGGAAGTTCTGCTATTGAATTCATCGTTGTTGATGCCTGAAGCAATGAAGAAGACGATGGTTGCTCACGAACGGTTCCTCCCGTATCCGCTGGCCACGAAAGAGTATCAAATATATCAGATTGTTCGCTGACGTGCGGCGGTAGATTGAGTGTTCTATGAAGAATATAAGCACACGTATGCAAAAGATGCTCTCAAAGAATCGATTTAAACTCACTTCACGTGTAGATCACCATCTAGTACTTTGTTTGTACTATTTGTTTTGTTGCCTGAATGAAAAGGTTGAAAGTATGCGAATAAATGGCAAAATAGAGAATGGTACCTGAGAATGAAGTTTGTACAGTTAAGATTTCGTCATTGCTTGGGATCATCATATCTTGGGTTGGAATTGATTGTGGCATTTGTAGTAAGGCGCAGATCTCAGCATTTGGTGAGTTGGTTGCTTTTGCTGCTGGACGTCTTTGTTCCTTAGTGTTGATTGGATGTTGGTGTGAACAACATGAACAGAAACATTTCGAACGAGAGGTTTGTTGCTTTTTCGTATTTGATTTCTTGGTAATTTTCATTTCCAATTGTGTTTGTCGGTCCGCGATTGATGTCAAGCATTGATTTGCCATTTGAATCACATAATGAAGAAAAGCGGTCGACGATGAAGTGTCATTGATATTGCTTGTGCGGGTAAGATTGTTGAAATCATAAGTAAGTCGAAGTTCTTTCGGACGTTGCAACAGTTTTTGCAATTCACCAATCGTTAATGTTGAATAAATGTTATTAACTCGAGTCATGCCTTGGGATATGTCCGCTAGAGTAACTGGTGACGATGTTGTTGGTGCCGTTGGAGTGATTAACGCTGCGGCTGTATTCGTATCGGGATCGATTTCATCCTCCGACGGAAACTAGAAGAAAATACCACGAAAACATTTACAAATGTGTGAAAGGGAAAGACTTGGCAATTGATTACTTCATCGGTGAAATCAAGAGTGTCTAATCGTTGTTTGAATAAACCAGCACTACTATCGGCCTCGTCTTCTGTTCCATCGATAAGTGTGAAAGTAGATCCATCATAGGCATTTGATGGGTTATTATGATGTGCGGCTCGTTTAGCAGCAAGTAAAATAGCTGTTCGTGCTAAGTTTGATTTATTGTTTGCTGATAATGACGATGATGTCGATGTAGGGGGTGGTTGAGGAATTGGTGTTGCTGGAGCCGATGATGGAGAAATCGATGATGTAGGAACAATCGTCGATTCATTTGGTATTTCACTTTCCGATAAATTATTTCGTTTACGAGCTGTTGTCTGCAAAGTTAACGAATGCTCGATTAATGGTTCGGCCGAATGTTCAGAATCTGATCGTGAACGAGATTGTTTATCCGAATTCGTTATTGATTGCTTACGTGCTGATGAAAGATCAAGTTGAGACGTCGAATCATTTGTTACAACTGGAGAATCAGTTGATATTAAATGCGATCCATGAGGATACAAAATAAGTTGCTCGAGAGATAAATCTTCTTTGACTAACTAAACAAAACACGCAAGAATATAAATCTCATATCACTTAATGTCCTTGCATTTCGATGTTTCTCTCATGGAAATCAATTATATAACTCGATAGATACTTGTTTAATCTCTATCAAGTGTGTTATCTACTATCGCTGAAGGACGACTGAATCGATCGATTCGACTTACAGATTGAGCGTGAGTGTTCAATTGCCAATATTGAGTCAATTTATCAATCAACTCATTGATTGTCGTTGTTCGTGACAATAGAACTTCGACATGAGGATATCGACATGATAACGCGACACGCATGAAAGCTGAGGGTGATGCCGGACTCAGTACAACTTTCACATGTTTTGATAATGTTCGATCGGATTGTTTTGTTGAGCCTGAAAATTCGGATCGAAATTTTGATTTTATTTCGAGGAAAACAAATTCATACCGAGTGTATTTCCTGTCTTAGGCGGTTTCAAAGCTTTTCCAATAATCGATACATGTTCTCGTTGTCCTTTAACACGTAAAAATGCATTGCCATTACGAATCAATTGATGTAACACGGATATTGCTGGTTTTTTATCGAAACCTAAATCATCGAAAAAGTTTTCGTCGACATATTTCACTTCATATCATAGATGTGCAACTCTTACATTTGACTTTTGGTTTCAAACACAGATAAGCAAGAACAGAACGTAATTCCAGTGAGTCGACGTTACTTTTCTCTTCTACAAAAGCGAACTAAGATGAGATTTTCCAAGAAAGAAAAACAAACCTTCGGTAAATGTACACAGTTTCGAAACCGTTCGAAACGATCGATAATAAAAGCAACGTATCTGACCAAAAGTACGTTTTTGCGCTTCAGGATTCATAAGACGACGTCGCGTATTGAAACATTGACCAAGTGCTTCGAAGTTTTTTCCATACTACAATCGAAGATGAGAAGAAAACTTTCAACAAGAATCAACTTACAATTCGAAGCGCGCTGAAAAACTGTTTTTGTTCTTCCATCGTCCATTTTGTTTTGTCCGGTAATTTAGGTGCGACCTCTTTGATTTTCTTTATCTTCGGTGCAGGTGGTTGAACTTGTAGGGCTAAACAATCGATGAAGATCGTCAAAAAAGCGAATTTCATTCATGAAATTTACTTGGACTTCGTTCGCGTTTCGGCCGTTTAGTAATTTCTTTTGTTCGAGAAGCAATCGAATCTTCAACAACAACACTGGCGATTGGTAACGCGATCGACGGTGGTTCGTCCTTAATATCTTCGCTAGTTTCATTCATGACATGTAGATACTAAAGAACTTCGATAAAACGGGTATTAGTAACGAAATGACCTTGAGCCATGAAGAAAATGAGTCAAAAAGAGGTATGAACACACTTAGAGAATGAGCGGTCGACGACGACGACAACGAAAAGAGAAAAGGAAGGAAATAGATCATCTGTCAAAATGCTTTACTCCCGTTTGCTTCCTTTTTCGGCCAGTCATAAACAAGCGCAACTATTCTTCTTCTCCTCTGCGCGAGTAAATATGCATCAATGAACGAAATTTAATTGTGAAGACAAATACATTCAAAACCAACATAAAAATTCAATTGCGAAACCTTTCTAACTCAGTACTTTTATTTCCTCGAATACGATTGTGTCAATGTATGTGTATACATAGGGAGAAATTTGCAAGCGTTCTTGCCTATTTATGCAAAATATTCGTGCTCGCGAAACTCGATGAATATGCCTAATCGAATGAGAACGAAGTTTCGATGCAATTTCAGAATTATTCTCAAACTAGGTACATTAATAGTGCACAACTCGCGACATTTGTCTTTGTGATCGACTAGCAGATCGCTAAACATCTGCTTTGTAATCTGATATACTCTCGCAAACCTTTGGCTCAGCCAACAGTAAATGTTTCAACGAAGATTCCTAATTGGAATAGAAATTTATCGAGACAAAAAATGATTTTCGCATGAGAAGAAAGGCTAGCCAATATTTAACTTAGATATTTTCGCCGAGCCTGCTCGTACAGATGTGACATCTAGAGCTGACAAGGCATAATCCTAAAATCCTATTCCATTATCAGAGAATGATCATTTGCACACGATAATATCGGTTCTACAGCCGACATGTGCTGGTTTATCTGAATTTTAACATGAGAACAGACTGTGGTCGAATTACTGTAGAAGAATTTTCAACAGTATCTCATTTCAACGAAATCGAGATTGTAATTCCTGTCAGATGATATGACATCAGTGAAAAGTAAATAAAATTCGAACTGACGATATAATTGAGAATATTTCAGGCATGTTATTCAATTCAGATCATTCCATTTGTCATTAAAAACGAAGAAATTTAGTTATGTATCTAAACATTCTTTCAATGCCTAGCTTTTTCTTATGTTTATTCGACCTAAACTCGAACGCGGACTGTTTTGTTAAGAAAATATCTTTTTAATCTGTCAATTGACCCAATTGAGAGACAGAATGTACTCATCTCCATCATAGATAACTTGTTTCTTTGCTTTCCAACAAAACAAATTCATGAACACATAAAAAAAGGCTGTTATCTGGCTCGTTCACTTGTAACAGCAAGTGTTCTCGAAGTTTTTCATCGGCCACTAGAACATACAAAGCATAAACGAAGATTTCGTATCGAATATAATGAGAACATTTTACTTACATGATATCCGGATCAGCTTCGTGGGAAAACGGATAACGCTTAACATGTCTTGCAGCCAACATGGCAGGTAATTGTTCGATATTAATCGGTCCTTCGACAGGACGAAATTCTGTTTCATTATTTTGATGAGATTCTCCTTTATAAAAACGCTTATATAATGAATCAACAAATGTCCAATTTCGAATGTCAAGACTACGTCGTTGACGTAAATCGTATCGCCTTAAAAGATATTCCGATCAATTGAAATGCTCTTCGGATCGTCAAAATCTCACCTCAGCTTTTCTCCAATCGGACTGGAATCAACAAGTGCAAAACACACAAATAAGATAACAAGCTTTCGAATAATCATTTTTCATACACAACAACAGAAAGAAACAAGTATCTATTCAAATGAAAAAAACTACTTGTTTATCTGATGAAACATTCCTATTTTATATACTGCACTTTCGCCTACTATCATTCTTAGTCGAATGCTACTCTACACATGATATCCCTACACCATTGATCATTATATATGTTCTTTTTTTTCTTCTTATCGTTTCTCTTCTGAGATTATTTGTTTCAAAGTGCAAGTGCAAAGTAAAGTACCGAAGTATATCACAACCCGGTGCGTTCGAAAATAGATTCGATGATGATAGATGAAAAAACAATCCAATGTTTTTTACGTAATCTGCGTATGATAAAAAACACAAATAGGATCGATGATGGACTTGTTCGTTCTATGCATGAATGAATTTTGATCTGTTTTACGCTTCATTGAGTTTGAGGGTGAATAAATAGGCAAAGAGAATTCGAGAGATATTTTTCTTGCCAATGGAAAAGATCTTGATGGTTTCACTACGAATAGAAACTTTATTAATTGGTCTACGTAATCTGTGGTTCCCTTCGATGCGATACAAATTGGCAAGATTGCGAAATTCATGTCTGTTTTCTGGCATTTCGAATGTGTATTTTACCAGATATATCATACATCTGTAGTTTGTTTATCGTTGAAAAACTAATTATTAGCACATTGTTTGATAATCCGCTTGGAGAAGAGAGAAAGAACGACATTTTTTTTCATCTCGACCTCTGAATTGGTCTAGGTCGGAGCTCTTTGGATATTTTAATGTGAAAATAAACGAAGGAAAAAGTATTAGAACAAATTGAACTTAAAAGAGAAAAAAATTAGAAAAAAGTTTTGTCCTCCTCATTGACAAAGGACATGAACATGAACGAAAAGAGAGAGAGAGAAAGAAAGACGGACAAGTATAGAAGAATATTTAGAAGAAGACAGTGCACAGATGAACACCTGATAGTGCGCAGCTACGGGACGCATATCTGAGTGCAGGATATGGATTGAACATCAAAATGACGTTTCGCACTGCGCCAAATCCAATGAGAGAAAAAGAAAATTGGAGTCAAACAATTACAACACAATGAGAAGAAGAAGAAACTGTTCTATTCAATGCAATACACAAAAAAAAATTGAAACGATACTTTTTTTTATTGATTCTAACGCCATTTATGTTCAGACGGGTTAACTAGAGTGTGCGCGTGTGTGTGTGTAAGATAGAATAATCGCGAAGATAAGAAAATAACGAACAATAATATGACAATACTCGCGTAGATATAGACAGTTTTTTCTTTTGATAATGACTACAAAGCAGTGAAAAGAGGTGCATTTGAATACACACTTTTTGGAATATGTACGATTGATTTCATACACACACACTCACATGAAGAAACAAACATAAATTGAAAAGAAAAGAGCACACAGAAACTGTTCTTTGTTTTGAAAAATTCGTCTAAGAGTAGAAAAAAGAGATATTCTTCATGCACATAATGATAAACTAATAGTAGGTTTCTTGTTCGACCCATCCACCTGGATTTCGACGTATGAGCCATTTTCGTACTTCATCATAAATAAAAATTGCGATCGAAAATGGAATTGCTGGCAACCACCATCGAAATCTAAGAATAAATCAAATCCCAAGTTCAATATTTCCTCTGACATTATCTTTGTTTTCGAACATTCATTAATCCCTCTTCTCTCTTTGTCAATTCCAAGGTTAAATGATTCCTTCTAATCAGCAAATCATCTCTAGATAATAACATCAAGGTAAAAGAGATTGGACTCCCTGCGGCTTTCTCATCACTTCCAGAAAGAACGGAAAAGGAAAAGTTCCATAATGCAGGTACTTACTTGAGTGGATACATATTCAAGCCTTTGTCGAGATATGGTGTATAACAGAGCGCAGCAGCAAGTACAGTTTCGAAAACTAAACCGAAATTAAGCATCCAATTGCTAGAAAAATACGAATGAAAACATATCATTATCGTATTCAAGAGATGAAAAAATTCAACGTACGTCATGCCCTGATGAAATAGAGAATTTCGGCGTGTTTTACAAATAATCAAATCAGCCCATTGGACAATAACGATGGAAACAAAGAAAGCAGTATGACATGTATATTCTAATGTTTTACGTTGATTGTATGTCTACATCGGATCAAAGTTACATATATGTTCACAACGAGATTTCGTTTTTACCCATTCTTGTCCGTAGGAATCTTCTAAATCATTGAGTCCCTTCGCTTCCCAGGATTTACGTAAGCCAAGCAAGCGACTTGGCCAGAAACCATTGTCAGCCATAATGACTAAATAGGTAAAGAAGCCAGCTGATGCTTGAATCATACCAATTTGACCGTAAGCCATTGAAATTAAACTAAAATCAAAGAGATATTCGACATTTTTCGTTTCTTTTCATCTTACCGTTCGTTAACTAATCGATCATGTTTGGGATCACGTGGTCGTCGTTTCATAATGTCAGTTTCAGCTTTTTCATAAGCTAATGAAATAGCCGGTACCATGTCTGTACCCAAATCAATACATAAAATAGTAATTGTACCCAATGGTAATGGGATGTCAGTGATCAAATACATCAAAAATGGTGTAATTTCGGGTATATTCGATGTTAAAGTATACGCAATTGACTTTTTCAAATTGTCAAAGATCAAACGACCTTCTTCGACACCTGTGACGATCGATGCGAAATTATCATCGAGTAGAATCATATCGGCGGCTTGTTTACTAACATCGGAGCCGGCAATACCCATAGCAACACCGATATCAGCCTTTTTCAATGCTGGAGAATCATTAACACCATCACCTGTCACAGCAACGATAGCTCCCTGACGTTGACAACCTTCGACAATGATTAATTTCTGTTGCGGTGATGTACGAGCAAAGACGATTTCTGGATGATCACGTAATAGTGCGTCAATTTCGCTCGGTGACATATTCTTCAAATCATTTCCGTGTACAACGCATGCTTTCGCATCAGCTGGATTAACTTGTTCAACAGGGATGTCTAAGCGTTGAGCAATATCTTCTACTGTTTCTTGTCCTTCAGAAATAATACCAACAGCCTTAGCGATAGCTTTAGCAGTAATCGGATGATCACCCGTAACCATAATAACTTTAATACCAGCTGAACGACATTTAGCAACGCTAAAGAAAAACAAAACAAATATACATGGATCGTATTTCATCGAAGAATATACATACGCTTCAGGTACAGCAGCACGAGGTGGATCAATCATAGACATCAAACCAAGAAATCGCAAATTTTCAACAGGAAAGTTGATATTATCGGAATCGAATGAATAACCTCGCGGGAATTCATTGGCTGGTAAACGTAAATCGCAAAAACCTAAGACACGTTCACCAAGACCACCCAATTCCAAATAGGCACGATTGAATGCTGCTCTCCAATCTAAACATTCAAACATTCGTCGAAATCAATACTGAAACATGTGTTCTTCCATACATTCATTCAAGTCAATATCAGATCCATCGTTATAGATAGTTGAACATCGCTCAAGAATGCGTTCCGGTGCACCTTTCATGACCAATAGATATCGTTCATCACCATCTTGTGTTTCATGAATCGATACTTGATATTTATTCGTTGAATTGAATGGAACTTCGCAAACTTTGCGATTTTGTTCACGAAATCTTACAACATTACCAATCTAAATGCAGACGATGAATATTTCTGTCCGAATCCTCTTCCTCTTTGGTTTCTTACAGATAGTTCAACACATTTGAGTAAAGCGGATTCTGAAGCATCACCATTACATTCTCGTTGAAGCACAGGTTTCTTCAAATTTTCTTGATCTTGTTTAAAATCAGCTCGATTGCATAACATGGCACAACGACTCAATGCGAGCTAAACGTACACTTTCGTGTGAAATCAACTTTTCAATTGGTCCACTTACCCAGCCAGGTGCTGATTTGTCGTACGTTGCGTCTAAATCGAAATCGAAATTTTTTAGGAGAAACGTATCAGAAGTGAAGGTTTACTTTGTTGATTTTCGGTTGTATCAGCTTCAACAATTCGATTATCGAACCACATGTGTGCGACGGTCATACGATTCTGTGTCAATGTGCCCGTCTTATCCGAGCAGATCGTGGATGTTGATCCAAGTGTTTCGACAGCTTCTAAGTTTTTGACCAGACAGTTTTTCTTTGCCATTCGTTTCGCAGTCAATGTAAGACAAACCTAACCAAAAATCCATGTCGCGTCGATTAAGTAAATCGTTTCTTTGTAGTAGAAGACTTACGGTAACAGTGGCAAGAAGACCTTCAGGTACATTGGCGACGATGATACCGATTAAAAAGATGACTGCTTCAAGCCATGGATAACCAAGAGCGAAAGCGATGACGAAGAAAGAAACACCAAGAAAAACGGCAACACCAGTAATAATATGAATGAAATGAGCAATTTCACGTGCAATTGGTGTTTCTCCTGTTTCCAAACCTATGTAAATCGAACACTTTCACTTAGACAAGATCATTGGTCATATTTTAGATTGTTCTTTACTTGATGCTAAATTAGCAATACGACCCATAACTGTTCGATCGCCAGTTCTAACAACCATTCCGAGACATGTTCCTAGATACGCAGTGAATAGATACTTTTTTTCTGAACATTGAATATAGATAATATTCACCTTCGACAGCGTATGTACTAAAGAAAGCTAAATTTTTCGTTTCCAGAGGATTTTCGTTGGTAAACTCGGATCCACGAGATTGAGGTTCTGATTCACCGGTTAACGATGAGTTATCGACTTTGAAGCCTTGAGCTCTAAGCACGCGAATATCGGCTGGTACTCGATCTCCGAATTTCACTTCGACAAGATCGCCAACAACTAATTCCTCTGCTTTCAAGTTTCGTTTTTCTCCATTACGGATCGCTAATGCTTGCTAAAAGAAGATAATCAAATTCCCACATACAATCAACATCGGATTTTGCATGAAATGTAATACATACAGGTGGTACCCTAAAATGAATTGAAAATGAAAGGTAAAACATCGACAAAACTCTTTGACATACATGTTTTTGAACGATTCCATAATTCTCGAACTTTTCGCTTCTTGAAAATACGAAAAGCACCCTGTGACAAATACGACTACGGTTAAGGCCACACCAAGCCAAAGCTGTGAAAGAGAATAAAGAAAAAGAATAAAATAAAATCATTCTGAAATACTTCCATACATTATCATTAGGCGCCTCTTCATATGTTGCGACACTGATGCCATGTGCAATGAAACATAGGATGGCACCAAGCCATAAAAGCATAGCAAAACCTCCGAACATTTGTCGACAGAATTTTACCCATTCAGGTGTTGTTTTAGGTGGTGACAATGCATTTGGACCATCACGTGCAAGCACTTCTGCAACTTTTTTATCTGTTAAACCCTATTGATACACAAATGAAATAGACTTCTTGGTTTAGATATGCTAAGATTACTTTTTCCGGATCGGTTTCATATCTTCTGTATAGTTCTGCAATGGGTATTTTGTGATCATCCTAACAAAGTAGATAAACAATCGATCGTATGGTGTAAAAATGAGCCAAATGGTAAATTACAATTTCCAATTCACGTTTCAATTCATCAAGGTCATTTTCACCTTTTTTCCCTGCTTTTACTGCCTTTTCGTCAGTCTAAATATATAAAAATAGATAAACTTTACTGATTTGTATCTTTATCTCATTAATACTCTTTACCATCGTTCATTGAGATGTAATTGAATCTTTATTTGTAATGTTAACAATCGCCTTTCTCGACCCACAAGAACGATCGAGATCTAGAAACAACTATTTGTTTTAGACAATAATATTTGACCAAATAGAAACTAGACAAATATCTAAACAAAAGTAAAATCAATGAAATCATTTAGATTAACCTTTGTAAGATACTATAAATCAGTCATACATAGACCTATACATATTTGAAAAGGAAAAAAACAAAACAAGGATTTTTTCCTTCTTCGCGTTCTACGATGACTCTGGGTGATGATTGCAGCAATGTTAGCGCGATCAGTCGCACGCATACGAACATACATAAATAATAACACACACAGAGGGAGAAAAAAAGGAGAAAAAATCCGAGAAAGAGACACAGAGAGAGAGAGAGAGGAAAAGACCGAAGAAGGAATAATATCAAGTTCTTACAGCCGCAACCAGTCGAACGAGAGAGAAAACCGACAAATGACGTCATCATATAACGGAGTCCGTCTGATAGAGAATTCCCTAGTTAATTGTTATAGAAGGAAAAAAACATAATAGGAAAAATTTGAGAATTCACGAAGACCTTTTACTGTCAATCATCGGATATGAATTTTGAAAGTGCATCGATGTGATAATGGGTGAAAAGTTGATCGTATACTAACATTGATATGTTTCGCTTTCCTCTCGACGGAAAAAATAGTCCGAACTATAAGGTCAATCGTGTTTCTTCTTCTCATCGGAGAGCGAATATTTTTTTCTAATTTTTTCTTTTCCTAGATTGATCATTATCACGAACAGAGGGTTTGTTGGGCAGGCAGAAACATACATACACGCGTACGCGCATCTTCGAATGATTGGTTTCCTCGGTTTTCTTCTATTACTTACGTTACTACTATTACCATCATAGCTCGAACAGCAGTAGATGATATAATAGAAGAAAAAGGAAAGAAAGAAAAGAAAAGGAAAAGAAAAGAACGACGAAGACGTTCAGCCAGCTGACCTACTGGTATTTTCTTCACTGCGTACTCATTATAGAGTTAATCCATCTTCAACTCTTATTAGTGCCTATACGGGCGCTGTAGTCAAGCTGAAGAAAAATGCAAAGAAAAACGCAGACCACCAGAGTAGAAAGAAAAACCGTGTGGATCAGCGAATAACGTTAGAAAGAGAAGCGGAAAATGTTTTTTAGTGACACGTCCGCCATGATTACTGATGCGTGAATGAAATACGGGTGTATATGTATATAGAAAAGAGGAATAAATAGAAAAAAAAAAGAAAAGGAACAACATATATCAAGGCAACATGTATAAAATATTGCCTGGCCACATTTCACAGCACTTATTTCGTTGTACACCTTTCTAATATCCAATTACATGCTCGATTTTTTACCAAAAAAATAAATTTGCCTGTCGAAGACATAATATGATTGATTATTTCATGATCTGTAACAAGCGTTAGTCACATTTTCGATCTGCGCAAGTATTGGTTATATACAGGTAGTCGGTTTCTCGTCCTTTTCAAAAGGAATAAAAACGAGCAACCGCAAAACCCTGACGGAGAAGAAAAAGAAGTGTATATGTTACTCTCTTCGACTTATGTAAACGTGCGAGCGTATCTTGTTCGGAAAATCGAGGAAATCAATTCTCGTTCTCAATCATGCAGCTCATAATGTTGAACAACGAAGAGGAGAAACGAGTGAGTGTGGCTTTTTCTTCGCTGATTGAATGACTTTTGATCCTCTTTTCTTTCGTAGTTAAAACTAAGAAAAAGAGGAAACGACAGAGTGGTAATAGTAATAGAAGAAATCTTTAGCGAACGATCGATCATGAATAGAAGACTAAAAACTAAGTGATATGATCGATTAATCAAACAAAGTTGAGCAAAAAAAGAAAAACTAGCTATTCAACATTCAGCATACGTCAATCGGCAACATCTGTTACAATGCTTTAGTTATCTCTTGTCTGGTTGTATCATGGATAACTAGTCAGCAATATATTAATTATTTTTTAGTTCTTCCAGCTGTTGATTCAATGATGTATGTACATATCCGAGAGAAAAGCCGAACTCAACAGACTCTTTTTCGTACTTATTTTACTCTCGAAAACAAACCTATATATAGAATAAATTCGGGAAAAGGCCGCCACAGGAAAATTTCTAATGGTAATTATTTTGACACTGCAAATAATCGTCTAATCGATCTTAACTTATCATCACTATATCTACATATGTATTTTATTTTGACATTCTACATCCATTAGAATGACTTTTATCGTCGTATTTGGTTCTGTCATTCTCTCATTGCGAATATTGTAATGAGAGAATCAATTATTCTTTGAACAGAAAAGGTATTTCCTATGATTAATTGAAATCTACAAATAAGTAGTCACGAATAACAATACATGTGCTCTTTTTTGCATCGACATCTATTGATGTGAATAATAGAACAACGAATGTCGTTCCTTAGAGCAAGTTATATTCTCTGCAGTACGTACACATTTTCATCAAATAAAGAGAAGTTGGTTTGCGAATGTTACGCTGTGTCAAAGTACAAAACAGAGAAAGAGAGAAAGATGTCAATGTGTTTGCTGTTGTTCGTTCTGTCAATCGCGTTCTTTTTGGATAATTAAAAGAACGACTGTGAGTTATCTTCGGTAATGATGACAGCTAGATTCTGACTTCTTTTGTGTTCTTACATCTATGTATCGCTGTCAATGTCTGTTGTTGTCAGAACTAACAAAGAAAGGACAAGAAGAACAAAAAAAAACCGGAGAAAAGATGTTGACGAAAAGGTTGAAAACACACGACTGTATTACTAATCTTGTTCATTCGACCAGTCAAATCGAAATGAAACTGAACTGTTCGCAAGCAAACAAGTACAAATCTAAGCAACCAACCAAGCAAGTTTGTATACAGTGGGCCACGTATTCCACATATGCGCATCGAGCCATACATACGGTAGTTTACATCATTACAATCAAGGCACTATACATATATTCTCTCGTGTTCTGCGTTCTACCACTGGCTTCAGTGCATGTTCGCCGACAACAACGACGACGACGACGACCAATCTTTACACGCACACAAAATTGTGCCTATGTCGTTTGGTACTGGTCCCTGTAGCGAAGCGAAAAAAAGTTACTATTACATACCAAAGTATTTTTTCATCAATAATCGAGCATAGGGCTGAGATGATGATGGCGAACCGCCATTATAATGGAAAGAAATAAGAGAGTAAACGAGAAAGAAGAGAATCCATCGTCCAATTTACAATATCAGATGCTTTAAGTAAGAAAACAAGTGTTCCCTGCATAAGAAGGCAGAGAGCGAAAGAATAAAAGATAGATAATAGAAAAAAAAAGGCATGAGAAAATGAAATGATTCGGCAGTCCAATATTTTCAAGACGAAGTACGTGATTGACTAGAAATTCATATACACACAATATGAAAAAAAAAACGAGGGAGAGCAAAGAAAAATACAAAACGCGTTGATATGTATCCAAGTACTGTTCGTGCACACATACATTTTAACAATGAAAAATGTATTATAAAGTGGAATTTCGAGCATTTTGGTTTGGGTACAAATCTAGAAGAAGAAAAAGCACATTTTTAAGCAAAAAGAGATTTTCTTTTTTCCACATTCAGTAGCATACCTTCATACGATGGTGGCTCATCTCCTGGACTTGTCGGCAATGCTGGCCGAGAAGCGACTGCCGGAACTGTTGTAGATGATTGAATCTCTCGTGAGCGACGATCTGATGAAAATCTTGCTGGAAGATCTTTCCAATGCCGAATTGTGTCCAACCAGTTTTGAGTTCTCGACAATGGTAATTCGGCTTGTGGATGGCAAGAGTCAAGGCAACTTGTTTCTTGATGTATTTGTTCATTCGTATCAGTCGTAGATAGTGCCGAATGTTGTTGCCGACGACGATATTCATGGTAAAAGCAAAGCATACCAATAATTATGCTAATTAAAAATAGAAGAATAATGATGAAAGCTCGTTTGAAACTTCCAGATGATTTTTTAGTTTGACTTTGATCTTCAGACTTTTGTTCTAAATCAATGAAATCATAACACTGATTTTTGTCGTATATTCGCTATCAATTACCGAAGAAGGGAGAAAGCGTTATATACGGTCGATCTCTTCTCAACCAACAATCACATTTAAATGTGTATTTTCTACCATCAGTGTCACTTTCAACTATGACTTGATCGAGTAGCCAATCTGCTTGAAATGGAAGATAATTATCACGTCGAATCTAAACAGAATCCTTTCATTAGTATTCATTTCCCCTACATTGTATACATATCAAGTTTAATCTTCTGACTCATTCACACGTGAAATGCTCGAAGTGTTCAATTCTAATCTATTCATAGTAATAGATCCAATGAATTTCGTGCATACCCGAGATCAAAGATGAAACTTAGCAATTAGGCACTAATACAAGTGCATTCGATTTTGAATATGATTACATCTCATTAGAATGTCTCATATCTCATAACTCAAATTTGATCTTCGGGGGAAAAAAACGGCAACGAGTTTTGTACTAAATGAATCCATCCATACAGATAGAAATATGTTTAAAGAATGTATTGATATGATTTGGAATGCGTAAGTACGTATCAAATGTCGATCTGAGAAAGTATTCATTAAATTTTCGTGAGTTTCATCTGCGCCGCATGTGTTTTCTTTGAAAACAAAGAAAGAAAGATCATTGAAGCATCTTGCGAAAAACAATCATGTCGAGAATTCTTAAGTTTTCTTGAAGGATCCATCTCATTCACAGAAAAGAATCGAACAAAAGCGGTTTTTGTTCTCTCTCATGTGTCATAATAATATTCAACTCACAATAAGTTCGTTATTTGACTCATAATTATTTTCTGTTTTGCGTATTCAAAGCATCAATCATTATCTCTGATCGAGCTGTTTTTCATGAGAAACAAGAACATTGACTTACGAGAATTTTGTCGATAGTTTCGAGATTACCAGTCCAAATACGAAATCGATCTTTAGCTCCCATTTCGAACAAATTTCGTACTGGAAAAACATTTTTTTCAGGTATCCAGTTGTAATGTGTCAATTGCTGTTCTTTCGAATTGGTCTTTTTCGAGTTAATTAAACTAATATAAACATTACTATCAGTTCCAGCAAAGCGTCGTCTTCCCGTATAGACAGTAATTGTCCAACCTTGAAAACATGTTCAAGAATTTCGAGAATAAATCATCATCTTTCCTTACTTTCTGCCAAACACGACGGAAGTAAAATAAATACGAGTGTCAACAAAGATATGGATGTCATTATGAGTGAAAAGACTTAAATCTGATCTTCATCTGAAAAAAAGAAAGTGAAAATATTTATCCATTGAAATGTATTATAATATACCCAGGAAAAATACAGATTTGCTTCATTCTACAGATCCTATTTATGTATATTTTTGTTAGTCAAAGTAGAAAACGAATCTTAGGAGATTAAATCTAGTTGATTGATGTGTTTGCTCTCGATCGGTTGACTGTTCACATAGAGAGTTGAAGGAAAATTGCAATAAGAAAGAAAAATAGAAAGAGAATCAGTACCGTTCGATATAACAAGAGAAAAAAAAATAACATTAACACTGAGCGAAGGTAGGTTTGACTTAAGAGTCCTTTCCTATGATTTGTACCATTTCGGTTTCCTTAAATCACTTCGACACATTGGGCATTTCGAACTTTTCTAAAACGAAAATCAATGTTTTAACCTGAAAATGTCGAGTTTTCTTCTACCTTAAGCCATTTATCGATACATCTGGTATGAAATCTGTGTAGACATGGAATCGTTCGTACTTTATCATGAGTTTTATATTCGTTCAGACAAATATCACATACAACACCAACTATAGATGCTTCTTCTGCAGTGCTCATTGGATAACATTCAATTAGATGTTTAGATAAGCCTAAACTAAGTAAATTATCATCATCATCTTGATCTGACAAACGACCCGTTGTTGGTTCGGTATAAAAATCGCCTTCGTCATCGGTTTCCCAACTACAATCAATCAAATTAGCATGAACAATCATAAATGCTTCCGTTTACCTGTCACTTTGATCAGCAAGAGCGTCGTCGATTTCAAGAACTTCTCCAGATGTTGGTACTTGATCTAAATAATTTGATTGGATGAGTATCCCACGCTCAATTGTAATAAAATACCTTCTGATAATGTCTGATTAGTTGTAATTGGATTATTATTAGCCACGATTTGTTCATTCGAGAGTGAGGAGTCGGGTTGATTATTTGTCGACATGATATCTACAAAAGAAAACCATTCTAACCTTGACCTTGAAGAAACTCTTCTGTGAATACGCCTATCTTTGCCAATGAGAACGAAATTTCGAAAGAGAAAACTTTGCCGTCGATCACTGAAACGATTTTTTGTACTTAAACATCGACGTACAATGTAAAGAATGAGTAAGATTTTATTGCTTATCTTTCTTTCCATTGAAATTATTGCTAGATGTTCGATGTTCTCAACAGATGTCGGTAAGCGTCAATATGACGTAAGGATAAATCATCGACACAGAGAAGTGAGGAAATATGAAGATAAGTTGGATCATCGATGTTTGGCATATCGGCGATTTTTACAATGAATTGAATAAATTAAAACATGACACATCGCTTGTGAATAAAGGATTCGTTTCGTTTTTCCTATACGTGTATCTCTAGTCGAAAATGATGCAATCTCCCTAAAGTTAACCGGCAGTATTCTCTATATCATCATTTTCATTGCTGTTAAATAATTTCAATATTGTGTTGTGAACAAAACCTGATCGACTTTTTTCGTAACTGCACTGTGCATAGGTTAGTTCATAGAGACTGTGATTGATACTATGGAGAGTGCGAATTCATTCGCTTCACTTATATTTGACTATTGACTGGTCAATGCCAATCAGTATGTCAAGTTTCGTCTATATTTACTTTTGTTTTACTCTTTGACATGTTGATATGGATCACATTTCTGAAACTGTTGGTTAATCGATCGCGTAACTGGAATACAAAAGAAGAAAGAATTTTCATGAATATTCGTATATTTGATGAAATAGTGCTATATAATGTATTATTGTTCTGCTGAAATGACTTTTGGTTAAATACAGTAAAGAAAAGGAAAAAGAATTTCATGACTGTTTCATTGAGAAGGAAAATAAATATATTCAAGGGGATTTTCATCAGAAAAGAATTGTATACACACACATTATTATTGATACATATAGAGAAATACGTATATATCAAAAGTTCAGAATTACCAGACAAAAAATCAAAGAACTAATATCACGATGGTCGTTGAGAACTTCCTCGACGCAAATTACCGAAATTAGTATTAGGTCGAGGAGCCGGATTTCGATTAGTATGCGTTGGTCGTCGATTATCACGGTTCTGATTGTGATGATGAGTCGAGTTCATAGTTCGATGATGACGAGAATTAGTCGCTGATTGTACTTTCACTGGCGGTTCTCGACAGATTGGACAAACATTATTTTCCTAAAAATCGACCAGAACAATTGAACACAGAATTCGTTCGAGAGATAAAGATCACCTGTAACCAACGATCAGCACATTCTTTATGATAGACATGCCGACACGGAAAACGCCGTAGTGCCTGATTGGTTTCGAATAGATCGAGACATACCCCGCATTTATTTTCTTCATCGGTATTCGTATTCGATGTACGATGAAATGACTCGATTGGAATGGAGTTGATTTGCTCCTTCGTTAACTTCTTCTTATGAACGGTCTCGTCAAGTCGAAGCAATCGCTAGAAAACAACGGTAGATGAAACGATTTATTGGCAAGAATTCGAATGAATTACTTCGTAATCTTCTGGACCAAAATCTTCTTCTGTGTCTTGCAAGTTGCCTGAACGACGACGTCTTTGTCGAGGGAAGCCGGCTAAGAACGCTGGAAAGTCTTCAGGCAGAGGCCCATTTTGCTGAAGAAGATATTGAAACAACGGGTGACGCATGTTTGGATAACCATCTTCTTCGTCACTGTCATCTTCATTGTGAGAATGATTTCGAAATGAAAATGTCGGGTAAGGTGAAGGTACAACAGGTTCATTATCATTTTCACCGGATTGAGAATGTTCATTCGATCGTTGCCGTGGACCAAACAATGTTCTTGGATATGGATAATGTCGTTGTCTTGTAGCCTGTTCTTGTCTGTGCACATATAACGCCAATTCGTCATCATTTGGGAAACTCGGATGTTCATCAACCACAACGTATGGCGGTGCACTCGCTGTTGCTGATTCGTCATCAGACGCAACTCGAAACGGAAAGAAAGGATGTCGAGCTGTTGCTAAACTATCTCTGGAATATTCTTCCTGTTGAAGTTGAAGAGCAAAAGCTTCATCGGCACTTAAATCTGCCAGTCGACTTTGATCATAACCAGAAGCTTCTAGAGCTATATTATCATTATGACTCATTTCTTCACGTCCAGTTTGTTCTTGATTAGCTTCATCACTGTCATTGCGATTATTAGCTCGAAAGATTGATTTCGTAAGAGGCTAAAACAAAAACAAATCTCTTGCTTTTTTTCTCTTCCTATTCCCCAATGCTTACGAAAAATTGTTTGATTTCATCGGATTTAAAGACACGTTGTAATTGATCAAATCCCTGCTTTATTGCTGATGCGGATCGGTATCTATGTTTTTTCCCCTCTTCCATCACAAACTGTCCAAAAAAGGTAGACTCAAGCAGCAGTTAGTCGAAGAAATGAAAGAAACAAACTTCACTACTGTAGTTATTTCCCTTT
Organism: Adineta ricciae; assembly: GCA_905250025.1. NCBI lineage: Eukaryota > Metazoa > Rotifera > Eurotatoria > Adinetida > Adinetidae > Adineta > Adineta ricciae. The sequence goes on from CAJNOJ010000025.1 coordinate 410,138, forward strand.
TCTTTCCTTTTATCAACATGTATTTGATTGATTCAAACACAGAACGAGAAAAAAAACCTACAGGTCAATAGAGAACAGAAAACGAAAGAAAACAGTACGGTGGAGACGTTTATTTTGCACGAAAATTTTACCGCGGAGGAGGAAAATGCAATTCTATCCAACATACTCGATTAGTAATACGATGTGATGATTGTTCATCCATTTCCATCGGACAAACCATGGAAAGTCGAGGTGGAGAATTCGACTCCATACGTTCTTCTACTGGTGCTGATGGTTCCACCAAGTCGTGCTTAGCTGTGGTCTGAAAGAATCAATCAGATTAATTGAGTAATAGCAAAGGTTTTTCGACAGGTACCTCATTGCTATCGCGAAATGTATTCGGTCTGAAAAGTGATGAAGATTTTTGCATTCTACGAAATCAAATTGAAGTGTTCGAATGAAAGAACAGCTTATTTGTTGTACATGTGGTCTATAAATAAGAAAAAGAGAAGAAGAAAAACGATGTTGTTATTGCTTTTTTACAAGTCGAATAGTCTTTTTCATATTTGTTTTTTCTTGATTTAAAAAATAAATGAAAAATGTATGTTTCTATGTTAGAATATATCAAATAAGTAAAAGAGAAACGAATGTTCATCAACAAATGTGTAACGATTAATTGAGACCTTTCGGACGATCATGATAGGGACTTGACTGTTGCGTTCGTTGAATGTACGTTTTACTTAATGATATTTGTCGTTCTAATTCTCGTAATTGTTTTTCAGCTTGCATTCGTTTTTCGGTTTCATCTTGTAACTTCGCTAGCATATTATTCGCATCAAATTTTTCCGGTGAACCATGAAATATCACCATACCTATGTAGAGCAAATAACAGCGACAAAATATCTACATCCATAAAAATGCCGTATATTACCATCTTGTTTGTTGATCGATGCAAATATTTGTTCATTCTCGATCATATCAAGAAGATATCTTTCAGCTTCAGTTGTCGATTGAAGTTGAACTCGATTAGCAAGATCTTTCAACGATACAGTGAGAAATGTTTTCGTTAGTTGTTGAATACTATTGCATATAAATGCGGTGCGCGTTTGTTTGATTAAACCTAAATTTCTATCACGAGCGTATTGGTCACGGTGACGATTAACGAATTCGTCGAATTGGGCTAATGTTTGATTGTTGAATATGTTGAATAATTCAGTATATTGTGCACCACATACGCTGCCGATGGTTTGTTGAACAGTTCGACTTGTATAAGTTGGCAATGGGTTCGCTGGAATGGAACCGGATATCAATTTCACTAAAACATATTTTTTATACGCTTCGATCGCGATCGCAGATGTGGCTTGTGATGGAACGGTTATGACGTTCTCGAAGAAGTTGCCTGCGCGATCGAACTGTTTAATGCAAGCATAGATCATTCCACCGTAATAATAAGCAAGAAGAAGATGTTTGACATCGAATTTTCCATTTTCACGATTTATGTCAACGATGTCAGCGTCCAGATAAGTTAATGCAGGCTCGAACCATTGACAAAGAAGACATAATTGATAAAGATCAGAATGGATGGATAACAATTGACCGGGCTCACGACGTAAAAGCTCAATTGCTCGATAAAGAATCGGAACTCCTAAAAAAACAATCCACCGTCATATTTCGTTCGATTACACACACTCGTGTCCTTTTCATTATCAATAATAACATGTATTTCTCGAGACATCTCTTAGCATACATTGGCTTAAATTCAAATGTGAAGGTTGCGATCCGATCTATAGAGTATCTGCATGAAGAAGGGCTCTCATCTTAAACAAATACACACGACTCTCTTTCCTTTTTACATTCGATTCTTTGGTGATGACTTACCCAAACGAGCTCGATTTTCTTTCCGAAGTTGTTCTGTTATGACATGACATATCTCGCATAGATATTGAGGCAAATATTGAACTTGTTCAGCCGAACTTGTCTGAATGAAATTATCAACTTGGGATAGAAATGCATCAAAATTAGGTATATTTGGTGCCTTGGCAATGGCATGTAAACAAGCTAACATACACTAGAAGAAAGAGAAGGAGCATACGCAATTTGAAATAGACGTTCAGATTTTTCGAAAGTGTTCGTTTACCATTGAATAATCCGGTAGAGGGAAAGTAGCGATGATTGAATCGATATATTGAATATTTTTACTTAAATGGTCAATGCTCGGATTGCTTAATGTTTGTGCTAAGTCGCTAAATTTCCCATCGGTTGACAATTGCCGGATATTTACAACGAATTGATCTAATGTTGCCATTTGCTGAACAAAGAATTTTGATCTAAAAGGCAAATCTTGCGAATTCGATATTCAGCTATCCTGACGTATTTGATTAAAGTAAATTTCAACTAAAATAAGCAATCTCTTGAAAACAAAAACACACAACTTGATACGATTGGTAGAGCGAACTATTCATCGCATGACATTACTAGATGGCGTTCTTTCTCAGTCAATAACAAAATCGTTTCCAGTTCGGTTTTTTTGTCTTTTTATTTCAAAATCAAAGAAAACAGATTTACTATACAATGAAATTATTAATCAGACATACAAGGTTCTTGGCAAGTATTTTCCAATAGGGAATAGACATGCTCGAGTAAGATTTCTTGTTCTTCCGCTTGAAGAAATGTAGAAAAGTTCAGATCTGTTATTAGCGGAATCAATGGTGCTTGTTTGGCATTGTAAACCGCTCGGTTGAGTTGAGCTTTTCGCGCTTCGAGTTCTTTGTGTTGTGTTTGTAGTCGATCTTTTTCTGCTTCAAGTTCTTTTAGTTTTTCAACAAGATCCATTTCGATAGCGTCACGCGTTTTTTTCAATTCTCGAGAGGCGATACGATTTTTGATACGGCGAGCTTCGCGCTTAGCTGCTTCTTCGCCGTCGAGTGGTTCATCTTTCGATCGCCGGCCAGTTAACAAAGTTTGCGCCGTAAACCGTCGGTGAAAAACACGAATCGGACCATAGTCAACCACTATCGAACTCGGGTTGGAATTCTTGCTCTTTGTGCTATGAATATTCTTCGTCCGCACAGATATCTAATCGAAAAACAAAATGTTATTTAAACATAGAGACTCAAATCTGACTACATACCTCATCAGGCATAGCATACTCTGGTGATAAGGCGGATAATGATGATGATGATGATGACGATGCTTCAGTATCAATATCGTAATCGTCGAATGAAGATTGAAAATTGTACGACATGTCTTTCGTGATCGCAATTGCGAAGAAATGTTTGTGATAATGCTTATTTACATTTTCGCACTGTATTTATAGTTAGGTTTGACCTGGTAGCTATGTCAATTATTCATTTTTATAAATCAATGTGAATCCTTTACACTTTATTCTCAGGCAGACAATATGACATATCAATAAATACGTAAAATCCTTGAAAACATACGATTCAAAATATTAATCCAATTATGCTTGATGTGTTAGGGCAATATGCGTTATTGTTATCGATATATTGACGCATTCGACGATTTATCGAATGTCATTTATTCATTTTTTTATACTGACATACGATAAATAAACAAAGACAATGAATTACTTAACGAAACGCTAATTAAAGAGACCGTTTGCATAGGTGGAAGCAATACAAATGCTTTTTCGATTATCTATTTCGAACAATACCTATTGCAAATCGAGCGTTAACAAGTGTGCTCGCCACGCGTATCACAATTGACATTTTTTCAATTGTGTAGGACATGTCGAAGAGAGAGAGAGAGTCTGAATGACATAAAAGAATATGTCTAAAAACTTTCTAGCGCTCTCCCGAAGAGGGACAAGACCTTCCAAATGAAAAGTTAGTTTACCCTTTGAAAAGTGTACAGTGATCTTGTAGCGATTGCTGATGTTTCTCAAATCTGACCTCTCATTTGTGAATTTCGGCCGCTTCAGTCATTTGCTATAATTGGTTTCGATTACGTTTCGCGATCAAAAGGAAATGTCATATATGAAAAAAGTTTGCTGTTCGATTATTGCAGGTGTAGTACGCATATGTACTTTTAACTTTCTTTGATCACGAAAATCCTTTCCACTTTATGGAATATTTGGATTCGGACTTCAATCAATAAAGCATGAAAATCTGTGCATTTTGGTAAAGACATATACACAATGTCGATCGGCAACATAAAATTACTTTTAGATTCGAATATGTCACTATCACTTACAAAAAAACAATAGTTTATCGCCGCCTACCTATTAATCGTCAGAGCTTTCGTTAATGAGATAAGCACCCGATTGCTATTGGATGCAACATAGCGCACGATATTAATCTGTATAAAAACTTAAAATCTGTATCAATTAGCGACTGTCTTGTCATAGTTTAAGTCAAATAATCTGGTAGATTTCGATGTACATCAAATAGATGCTCGTACAAGACGATCGAATTCTTTTAGTAAAGATTGATTTTTCAAATCATCGTGAGAATTTTATGTTCACACATCACTAAACATGTCATTGAAATCATCTATGTAGAAACCTGTCAGGTAAATCATTTGTAAATAGGTTATTTTTTGTATTGTCGCGCCTTCGGGGAAAATATTCATGACATCCAAAGTTCAATAGAATCAATTTGCTCGTCGATGTTTTTACTTTCGTATTTTCAACATGAAGTTTAAATAAAAGAAGAAAAACATAATGTTTCCTTAAATACAACACAAAAAAATCGATTAGATTTATTTTTGAAGATTTGTTACGCTTGTTTACTGCTAGAATCCCTGATTCCTACTAGAGGAAGAACGAACACGAGGACGCATATCAATTGTCAGTCTATCCAACTAACTGGAAATAGAAGGATGACCAACAAACCACTAAGTTTTGTTCAATTTTTTCAATTGTTCGAAAACAATGAAGAAAACGATGTTCCAAGGACCTAATCGAAGCCATGAAGGAAAGAAACCTTTATATAAGGCGAGAAAGCCTTCATTTTTAATTGTCTAAAAAAGAACAAAACAGAATTTCGTGTCGATAACCGAATTCAATTGATTACTTTGACAAAACAATCGATAATTCCTCCATAAGGTGTTGCTGTTATATTCGAACGCCGAGTTACATTTTCCTGATTCATCAATCGTGTCTAAGAATCAAACATTATCATTTCGTTCATTCAAAAGACCACATTTCGACTTACTCGTACAACATCGATAGGTGTACTTGCAAGTGCGCCCGCAAAACCAGCTGTGAACGATGAGAGAAAATGTGTTCCAATCGTATCTGTACTTTTGTATCGACATATTAATTGTTTCTTCACCCAATCATATACAGCTAACTCGACGCCGCAGACAATCGCTGCTCGTTGAGCTGTGGGTAATACACCCTTTGAAAAACAAACACAAAGAATGGATACAGAAATGAAATTGAGATTACTTACACTCCAAAGACCGGTAAATCCTTCCTTTTTTGCAATGGAAATCATCGCAGGAAAGAGTCGTTTACCGTGAACACTTGGGTGATGAGCTTGCATTCGAATCTGAAGAAAAAACCGGAGATTGAAATAAAGCAAGTTTGATTCAAGTACTTTTAATAAATCAGTTGGATTCGCGATGGCGTTCGATACTGAACCAGATAACATACCGTTTAAAACATTGATATAAAGTTTTTCGTCTAAAATCAAGGATTTCATAGGGCGATTATATTCAAGTTGGTTAAGAATACAAACGTTGAATGTCTTCAGCAAAGATTCGTTTGATTTTTTGATAGATGCCAATTTTGATTGTTCCGTAGGTCGCTTGACGTAGCAAAGCAGCTGAAACACTGAATAAGAACTTCGACTGTGAGGCTACAAAGTCATTTCAAACAAGAGACTAACCCGGAATAAAGCATTCGAAACCCTTCTTCTTGGCTGATCCTGAAAAAATCCAATAGGAAAAAAGGTCGAAACTTTTCCAAGACAAAATTTTTTACCGAAAAACTGCTTGGAACATATTCGTGTACTTCTTCTGTGCATATTTCACCTGCTGACTAGAATTATCGAAAATTTGCCCTTGAATTTGCAGGCGGGTCTTTGTCAGGTCAAGCGGATAAGTTACTAAAGAGAAATTCAAACTATTCTCCGACAATGTCAACGACTGTTCTATTCAGTTAGTTGATTTTCTAAGCATTCCGAAGAAACCATCGAACTAAGCAAAGTACACAGTCAATATTTACCCAACTCAGCAACACTCGAGGCGAGACCACCGAACACGAATGGTCGCCAGTCAAACATAACATACTATCTAAAAGAACTGATGAAATATCGCCATCGAGATCACTGCATCACTCCAAAAGAGGTTGATTGTGCAACGAGTGTTTCTACGGAAAATGTTTTATCTTTAGATTTCGTGTTAAAAGTTCACCAAATGAATAGAAAAAAAAGGAAAATAAAGAAACGCGTTTAGCATGCAAATAAACATCGCCAAAAGAAAAGAAAAACAGGAAGACGTTCTCGTTGTTTATTTCGTTGAGATTCAGGCATGATTTGAGTCATGCATTTGATCAGCATTCGCAGCAATGGCTTCCAGGTCGCCTTCAGCAAATTGAAATAAAGTTGTGAAATGTTCAACATTATTCAATTTGGCACGACCATTGAAACCGATTAATTCGATAATAACTAGTGTCTCGACAACTTCACAGCCAAGATTAGCACAGAGTTTTTGCGCGGCACCCAATGTTCCTTAAATGCAGACAACTGACCGATCAACGGATCTTTATGAAAACGGAATATACGAACCACCGGTAGCGAGTAGATCATCGACGAGAAGAACTCGTTGCTTTGGTTGCAGAGTATTCAGTTGGATTTCCATTGTATCTTTACCTAAAACAGTCTAAGATGTGATCTTGTCTTATGTAAAAGATTTTCTAATACCATATTCAAGTTCGTAATCGATTTGGGCAACTTTTCCTGGTAGTTTACCACGTTTACGAACGGGAACAAATGGAACTTGTAGCGACAAAGCTATTTGTGGCCCGAAAACGAATCCACGTGCTTCGAGACCGACGACGACATCGATTGTTTTGTTTCGATTCGACAAGCGATTTAAGATTATATCAATCAGTGCACGATGTGCTTTCGCGTTAGCAAAAATGCCGAAAATATCGCTAAAACATTCGAATAATTCATCTTGAAAATCAATCCAAAGTGAATCTTACATAAATGTAATTCCTTTCTTCGGAAAATTTGGACAAAGCTTCAAAGCTGAGCGCACAATCTCCAAATTCTCATTCTCGACGCCTGTCATAATCAAACGATCGATCTACAAAAACAAAAAACCCTCAAGAAAGAGAGTGGTCTTATCAATGCACATGCCTCTTATAGTAGCGATAAGAAAACAAATACTCAGGTTTTCTCGGTCTGCTCATTGTGTAAATATTTCCACGTCTCTTCCGCGCAAGAAACATTTTTTTTCTCGTTAAAATGACGACATAGTTATAAGCCTATATCTGATGATGATTAAAGCGTAAGAAAAGAGAAAAACATCTGCGTTTTCGCATGCAGAACGATCGCTCGTCATATCAGTTCCTAAATGACACGAAGAAAAGCAATATGAAGGTCAAAATCACAATAAAAAAATACTTCCGAAATAACTCTGTCAGAATGTTTCTGAATACTCTTCTCTTTTCAGAAACTTTTGTCTCTGTCATCTCGACTACAAATCAAATCTAACTGTTTGTTTCTCGTTAATATTTGATTAGTACATCGGTTTGTATTTCTATTTTAATTAGATTTATAACATCGAACAGAAAAACAAACGTACACAGCGCATCTAAGATGAATCCTAAAGCAGAAAACGACTTGATTATACCTTAAGTCATAAAAATAATGAGAAACTATTTTTATGAGCTTATATGGTTCGATGAAATCAAATAAATATATTGACGAACACCTGACTCGAATTCTTATTAAACCTAAAAATAGCCGACAGACGAGCTTGTTTACTTTGTATAAACTCAAAATATAAATAAAAGTACGATGTCGAGCGAAATATCGTTTGACTAACTATTTGTATTCACAGCATATTGGTTAGAATATCTCAGCAGAAGAAAAATCCACACAACAGAGGGCGTTCTCGAACGTTAGGGTTTCTGGAAACAAACCAGCGACATGTTTTCTAGCATTGCTAACAACTTCAAGGAAATAGGAAACAGTCTTCGAGTCTTTCCGTCGATACTCTCTTGTCAACATGTCGAACGAAGGCTTTCAAACACACTATAATTTGTCTCATTTCCATTATTCTATATGGTTTTACCTAGAACCATGCTTTCAAATGCTAATATTTATCGATAAATACGATCCATTAATATGCAAGTATGACTTTCCGGGAGAATATGATGTAAATACAAATAATATGTACGACTTTCTGTCACAATAATCATTAAATTAGAAAAAAACGATTTCAACAAAAAAATAGTTACATATGCTACAAAACAAACAATCTTGCCGTTCGATTGGTTAACAAGACTTACATAAGAAAAGAATAATAGATTACATCGAAGATCTTATCTACTGTTGTTCTTGTTTGAATGTTTTTGGCTTTAAATTTCAATTACACTATACCAACGGAGCGCCGTTTCCATCAGGAAAACTGTTAAACAAAATTCGTATCCAATCGGCGAACCACCAGATAAACGCGATCAGAGTCAATGTAACACTTAGACAACTAGCTGCTGTGGTAGCTGTTCGACTTTTACTTCTGGCAGCTAATGGATTCCAAATACAACAGCCAGCAGACAGAAGAAGTTTTAGGATTCCACATAAGATATATAGACTATCCCGACGGGATAAGATGAACCAATCCAAACCGATACTTCCCGTGATAAATGATATAACAAAAGCCATTATCTTTGAACTTTGTTTATATGAGCAACGAGGATAATGCCTCCATGTTATCCAGCCCTTGTCGCAAAAACAGTCGCCATCATTACAATGCGAATGTGGAGCACAATCTTTATCTATCATACATCTCGGTAATTGTGCATCCAGAATCGATTCATTTGCATCAGTAACGTTCGACTGAGATGTTCTCGAAGGAACGTACGCCGTATGGACGTATGTATCACTAATAATTAACAATTGCACGAGTAGAAGAAATTGAATACCTTGTGTTTGCATTCTAAACATCAAGAGAATTAGTTACATCAGAATAAACTTGAAAAAGTCACATCGGATAATGTAACAGGCGCTGCGCGAGCGATTTTGTTTTCTTCTAAGTCCTGAGGAACCTATCGTGCTAGAAAATGCTGCGATGTAGATGTTCGTTGCTCCTCTCGTTTCTTCTTCGTCTTTCTTTACTTCTTCACACAACAAGAGAGAAAGTACACATCAGCTATCTCTATGAAAATTAAGCGAGCGTCTGTTGCAATTATACTACCGCATAGTATCATGCAAAACAAGTCGGCAAGAACGCAGAACAGAGAGAAAGAAAGAACAAAACACAACTCATCATGAAAAAAAAATGGCAGCTGATGGTAATGAAAAAGAGAAACTAAAGAATACTTAACGATGTGATGAATATCAACATGACTCGTATTTAGTGTGTTATCCTCACAGTCAAAATAAAGAGTCTAATCAAATATTTGAATCACGTCTTGTCATTCGACGAGAAGGAGATGTTTTTCTTAGTTTATTCAGATAGTTAATAACACTACAAGATCGTGGAAGATCAGATTTATCAACAGATGGGAAAATGAGAAAAACCCGAAGTTTTTCATATACTTTGTTTTCTATGCAAAGCATTACGACGAAAACAAAGTAACTTGATACTTATTAGCTATTGTGAATGGACACGTATTTTACGGTATTAGTAAAGCGGAATAATTCACAAATGACAATCTTATTACTTATTCTACATCTTGTATTTTTAAAAGTGTCTTGTTTATGTAACTTTTCAACGTTGATTACTCCGTTGACGCTTGAACGAACTTCACAGTTGAAAACGCTTTCATTACAACTTTTTAAAAAAATAATAAAAATCTTTCAAGGACGACGACGCAGCCGTTTAAAACTGATTCTGTTTGAAAACAAATCTTTGGCTGTATGTCACTCCAGACTTGTTTAAGTTTTGTTATGACTAAAAGCGAATTTATCTCATCCACGTTTGTTTTCACTTAACGCATAAACTCGTCTGAATTTTCTTTTGTCTCACTTGATAAATAATATCTTCGAGGCCAACTGAGAATGATATTAAACAGAGAGTTCAGTATAGAATTTTGAATGCGCGCTACCCGAACAAGTACTCTTCATTGTAAGAGCTTTCGATGCTTCATTTTGATCTATTCTATTCACGTTCATCATTTTCCTCTTGAAAACGCACGTCTCCCAATCGAGCGCCAGTCAAATTCAACAGAAAAAACAGCGAACCATAATCTCTCTTGTTGTCATTCAATAGAAATTCCTATCTAATAATCAAGTTTATCTTTACAAACCTCCGAAATTGTATTAACGAGCTTTGACTTACATGATTTATTTGGTGGAGTAAGTTACCGACGAGTACGTGTGCGATGAGAAAAAAGAGAATCTAAATAGCGTGCTGCGCGATATAAAGTATAATAAGATTTTTGTCTCGTATTTTTATGCTATTTTCAAAGTATATATACGATAAGAGAATGAAAATATGTCGAACTGTTCTGGCAAAAGTGAAAAATGTCTTTTGCTCTAAGGCAAACGTCAAGAGAATGAGTTATGTCTGCAGAAAAAAAAATGAAAACACATTTAATCAGTGAAAATAATGCGATTTCGACGGATCAAGTATAATCATTCGCTTGTCTTCTAGCGATAGATCTATTCGTTTTAATGAAAAATTACGCAGGGAAGGTCTAAATCAGTTCTTTTGATATATGGATATCTACTTTGTAATAATGATGAAAGTTCATCGAATAGGTGGATGGCGTGCGCAGACTATTGCAATTATGAACGGATTACTTCGTTTCTTACACGCTCAAGTTGCTTTTTATATCTTTGAAAATGAGTAGAAATACTCGCAAATCTTCCAGTTCCTATTTGTTTTTACAACAATGAAAAACAACACGCATGGCAGAATGTTTATTATACAACTCGGTCTTTTCCATGCAAACGAGCGTTTTTCTTTTCTGACGTGTTAGATCAAATTTCACGAAATAATAACAGTGAAGTGTTTCATGCGCAATAAAAAACAGAAGATAGTTGTCGATTGTCATATGAATTATTTCATCGCAAATAGTGCGTCATACGTTTAAGACAAATTCAACGTCGAGAGAGTTGAATTTGTTCGAAAAATGTTATACGGACTTGTCTTGGATAGTGCTCGTGATGGAATTATTTTTCAGTACGGAGCAAATGTCTGGAAACGCGTGGTACATGAATTGAAATTACCAGCGGATACGTTTGATTTGTTTACGCATTACAACGACGAGCTGCTGTTAAACATCAGCGAATGTTAGGATTTCGAAATGAAGGTTATTTTAACCTGCATTGTTTGTTTTTTTTGTTCTTGCAGGTTTAGTTGACATTTTACGTGTAGGAACGCGTGATACATATTTACACTTCTTTGGCCAAGATTTTTTTCGCTATTTCGCCAAATTGGGCTACGATAAAGTTTTCCGAGTCGCTGGACGAACATTACGTGATTTCTTGTTTGTTATTGATCAACTACATGATTCCAGTCGATTCACGTTTCCACATATGCGACATCCTTTATTTCACGTTACAGAAGAGGATCATACTGGTGTCACGTTAGAATACAAGTAAATGCGAACGATTCGTACAATTCTTTAATATTTTCTGTTTTCAGAAGTATTCGACGTGGATTCACGCATTATGCTATGGGAAGCTTAACAGGCATAGCAAAGAGATTTTTTAATGAAGATGGTATGCGATTGTATATACGTGATGATTTGTCTACCAATGAATGTAAGTAATAGGAATGGACATTGAACAGAACACTGTTTTGCTTGTTTGTGATGTAGACACTCATGTTGTTTTGTGGCTTCAGTTTGATAACAGGTCACATAAACCAGAAAATTTGATTAATTCGTGTAGTTTACCACATGTGACGGGTACAACGTTTTTCAAAGTGAGAAAAAGCAAATGGACTGAATACTGAGTTTTACTTTCTCGCGAATTTAGGTATTTCCATTTTCAATTCTTATGGATTCTTGCCTTATTATTCGGCACTTGGGTGATAACGTCAAAAAAGTCTTTCCAACAGATACAATTCTCATGGGAAGGCCGTTGAATGAAGTTTTCCAACTTATTCGACCTGATATTCACGTCGAATGGGACAAAGTATCTTCGACATTCTCACCCTCCTATCATTTTTCTTTCTCTCTCTCTCCCTCTCTCTCACAGATTCTTTCCTATGGTCGACACATTGTCTTTCTCATGGACAATCGCCTGCCACTACGTGTGGGACCGACAGGGAAGATTCGACTCAAAGGACAAATGAAATACATACAGAACAAGAACATGTTGTGGTTTCTGTGTCATCCAGTGTGAGTTTTAGTGTGATGAGGGTGAGAAATATGAAGCGAAAAGAGTGATTGTTCTAGATTAGGAAGTGCTGATGATATGATATCAGCTGGTTTGCATCTAACTGATCTGAACTTGTTTGATAGTACCAGTGAGCTATTAGTAACAAATATGCGTCAATCGAAAGAAGTCGAGGATGCTTTCGAACGAGTAAGTATCATCTCGACTATTACGACTAATAGGTTATGTTCGTAGCAAAAAGTATGTCTATCTCAACTCGAACAAGCTAAAGGTGAATTATCAAAATACCATAGACAAAATCAAGATATCCTATCAACCATCGTGCCCAAACATATCTCTTTAATGATCCGATCTGGTATTCCAACGTGTAGTCTTTGCGAAGTATGCCATTTGGGCCAAAACGTTTTGTTTTTGTTCTTTTGCAAGAAATCTTTTATTAGTCGTATCCACTTGTGACCATCATGTTCACTTATATAGTGGATTTCAACATGTCGACTGCCTATCTCGAACCGATCGAAATTCTCGAAGTATTGAATACAATCATCAACATTCTCGATAGTATTACTGAGAGATTTGATGTTTTGAAAGTCAAAACCAAAATGGATGCGAGTTATATGTTCGTTGCTGGTCTACATAATCGATCGAATGTTATCCCAGATAGTTCAGAAAAGTTTGGGGTAGACAATATGTTGAATAGACATTCTTAGAAAATTGCTTGAAATAATTTCTTAGAATTTGTTTCCAAATGAAAAAGATCCATTTGGATTCAATCCAACAGAGACTATCGCTTATCTCTCATTAGAAATTTTACACGCGAGTAAACGTCTTATCAATCCGATGACACGAAAGCCGTTCGGAATTAAAATAGGTGGGTATAACGGATGAAATCACATGCTTTTCTGCAAATAATTCGAGTCATACTCTTCTCATTCAAGGATTTCATGTGGGCCCAGCGATTGGCGGGGTTGTTGGTGTTCAACAACATCAATATTGCCTATTCGGCGATGCAGTTACAGTCGTATGTTAACCTCAAGGGATTGATCTTTGATAAGTTTATTTGATTTTATCGTAGGCAAGACAAATGATGGACACAGGAGAAGTATGTTCGATGAATACGATGTGTCATTTACCGTGTAAAACAATTTTAGATTGATCGAATACATATGAGCCATGCAGCATATCAACAGCTTGTAGCAAACGAACGGTTTGTTATTGATCACCGCGGAGAGACACATTTAAAAGTAAGCTTTTTGTTACGAAGATTATTCGTGTTCGATTTCTGTCAAATTTAGGATAGAAATGGATGTGAAACGTATTGGCTGACGAGTGTAAATCATTCATTTTTCACGACTTTGATCAATAGGACAAAAAATCTATCAAGATGTCCGTTCAGTGGTCAATTATTGTAATTTCTAATTTCATTAGCTTTGTTTGATTAATAAAACTTAAATTTTCTATTTTTGATTCATTCATTTATTGCAAATATCTATCAGTATGTCAGAATTTCTGAAAATATTCCAAGGAAGATAATGTTGGATTTCATTTGAATTTCCTGCGTCTGTTCCACCTACCATATTTTCAATTATATCATAATCCGTATTTTTCTTCCGGAGTACCTACTGCGAGATGCTACTTTCCATAAAAGTATCTTATCTGACGCGAGATAAAACATCTCTGCGCAATTTGCATACATTCTGAAAGGTAAAACCCACAAAAAATTGTTTCTGTTTCGAATTACTCTTAATGTACCACGTTCTTTTCGTACAAAGCGGGTTGTATAGAAAATACACTGACAGAAAAGAGTTTTCTATGATAGTTTTTCAAATTTTTCTCCGTGATGGATTTAGTATTGGCAAACGGCACTATTCCTCGCCTCTTGTCTACTCAAATCATCTATTTTCTATTGCAAAGATTACGATGACAAATGGCTTTGATGTATCTGGCGGATAATGAGTTCTGTCTTTTTCATTCTATTTCTTAACTCCTTGCATGTTTAAAGAACGTTGAACGTGCATCATGGCTTATTTATAGCTCTTCTTCTGATACTATTAAAATGAAAAAAAAACGAAGATCTGCAAGGCATTCCTCAAATAAAGTAGACACTCACATGCCTCTGTATTCTTCTTCCCATATTTGAGATTACCAATCATTTGATTCGACTGAGCATGTTCTATGGTATCATTATGGATACTGTTCGGGATGGGATACTTCGTTCCTATGGGCCAATATTGTGGAAACGTATTGTCAGCGAAGTACATATTCCGTCGGAAACATTTGAATTTTATGAGCGATATGATGATTCTATACTTATAAATATTTGTGATTGTAAGTTTATTTCGATTTGCATTAAATGACGAGTGAACATAGTATTGATTTTGTGCAAGGTATGGTAGAGATTTTGAATGATGGGACACGTGAGAGTTTTCTGCAGTTTTTTGGTGCGAACTTTATTCATTATTTTTATCGATATGGATTCGATAAGATTCTTCGAGTAGCTGGTCGAACACTACGTGATTTTCTGTTTGTTATTGATCAATTGCATGATTCCAATCGGTTTACGTTTCCACAAATGCAACATCCGTTGTTCCATGTTACAGAAGAGGATAATCATGGCGTTATTCTTCATTACAAGTAGACTTTCGGGAAGTTCTTCGTTTTCGAATACATTCATTTAGAAGTGTACGCTTTGGACTGGCACATTTTGCAATTGGTGGCTTGTCGGCTGTCGCTTCGTTATTATTTAATCAGAAAGATCTAAATGTTGTTATTCAGAAGGATTTATCGACTGATAAATGTAAAGCTTTCTACAGTTCTTTGAAAAAGTTTTTGTTTTTTTTAATGTTCCACTTAGATTCGCACATCATCTTTCATGTGCAATTTGCCAACTATAAATATGAGGTAAAGCGATTGTTCGATCTCCCAGTTTTACCTAGTTTAAGTGGTACAACGTTCTTCCGAGTAAATTTCATTAAAGCATTTTGGTTTCTCTTGTAATGGCTCTGCTTATCGTTTTCTAGGTGTTCCCATTCTCTATTCTTATGGATTCATCGTTAAAAATTCATCGTATGGGAAAACATATCATGAAAGCATTTCCTGATGATACTCCTCTAATCGGTCGACCACTCGATCAAGTTTTTCAACTTATTCGACCTGATATTCACGTCGAATGGGACAAAGTATCTTCCACATTCTCACCCTCCTATCATTTTTCTTTCTCTCTCTCTCCCTCTCTCTCACAGATTCTTTCCTATGGTCGACACATTGTCTTTCTCATGGACAATCGCCTGCCACTACGTGTGGGACCGACAGGGAAGATTCGACTCAAAGGACAAATGAAATACATACAGAACAAGAACATGTTGTGGTTTCTGTGTCATCCAGTGTGAGTTTTAGTGTGATGAGGGTGAGAAATATGAAGCGAAAAGAGTGATTGTTCTAGATTAGAAAGTGCTGATGATATGATATCAGCTGGTTTGCATCTAACTGATCTGAACTTGTTTGATAGTACCAGTGATCTTCTCATCACTGGTATTCATCAAGAACATCAATTGGAAGCAACAATATTCAAAGTATATTTGAAGTTTTCCCCTATGATCTTTGTTTGTAGTGGTGATGGTACTCTTTAGCAACACCTATGGACGAAAAAGTTACCGACTGTACAAAAGAAGTTGAATGTTTGTCATAACAAGAATCAACGACTACTATACTCAACTATGCCGAAACATATCGTTCACTTATTGCAATCGGGTGTTCGTGCAAATAGTATTTGCGAAGTATACGACATCGGATCCATTCTCTTTTTCTCGAAATTCCTTTTCTAGTGTCAACCACTCGTGACAATCCTTTTCGTTTACTGTTTGGATATAAAAACAATCAGTGATCATCTGAATGCTGCAGATGCAATCACATGTTTAAACAAAACTATTGTTTTATTCGATACTATAGCTGATAAATACGATGTATTCAAAGTTGAAATCAAAGCCGATGCAAGTTACATGTTGGTCGCAGGTATACATGACCAATCGCATATGATTGTAGAAGAACAGCAAAGAAATCTGGTAAGAGAAGATTGACTTGTCAAACATGTCCGTGGTGACATTAAATGATTTTATAGTTATCGACGAAGTTAACGGACGAATCGTTGGAAGTAGACGATGAAGAGAAAGATGAGATAGAAGAAATGCACAATAAAAATCCTAATGGACTGAATTCAACCGAAATTATAGCGGCCTTATCTTTAGAATTCGTACGTACTAGTGAACATTTCTACAATCCGATATCCAAAAAGCCATTTCATCTAAAGTTTGGTAAAAAAAAAACGAGTACAGTAAAATCTACAATACATAATTCTAATATTTCACCTAGGTTTTCATTCGGGTATGGCTATCGGTGGTATTGTTGGCTCGCGAAACTATCAATACTGTCTATTTGGCGATACTGTTGGAATAGTAAGTGTACGTTTGCGAACTATCAGTTAACTCTTACTGAAATCTCCCAGGCAAGTCAAGTTACAACGACTGGCGAAGTAATTCTATGATGACAGTAATATCGATTGAATATTTACGATTGTTATTATAGATCGGACGAATACATATGACTCACACAGCGTATAGTCATTTGATTGAAGAAAATCGTTATACAGTTGAACATCGTGGTCAAATTAATATTAAAGTGAATCGATTGAAGTAATTCGATCACCAACTATCTATTATCTATTTTCAGGGAAAAGGTCTAACAGATACCTATTGGTTAACTGGTTTAAATGAAAAATCATCAAAAGTATCGATCAATTCAGATTCAACAACACTGAAATGTCCATTCAGTAGTCCAGACTTAACATTTCGATAGAAACTATTCTAGTACGAACACATACATATGTATTTGAATGTCAGGAAAACTATGACGCATATTGTAATGAAAAATCTTTTGTAAATATTTTATATTCAGTTTGATAATCACATGTACGTTTCGGATGTTCGTTTCTCATCAACTAATTATAGTTTTGAAGCGCTTGTCATCTATAATATTCTATGACAATAACAAGTTTGCTGTCAATTAATCCCAGATGAGGATGGAAAACTTAGCTAAATACTTAAGGCTATAATTAAACAGCACAAAAAAATTATAATCATAACTTTGTCTAAAACCTGCTCGATGTTGTTGTCACGTAAGTATAAAACTGAAGGTTTTTAGTCGTCTGTTTCATATATAACTTACAGATTATCTGGAAGAGTACTCTAACGCTTTAATTTCGTCCTCGAAAGGAGTCTGGGTAAGTAAGTTCGCACTTTTCTAAAGCTACGCAAACATTCGAATTACTAGTGGATCTTCTCGAACGATTTTCGCTTTACTTTCATTAGCTGTTTAATCTTTCATTGGCAATCGAATTTGTACGACCGATTAGTTCTTCTTTTTTTCAACGATTCTCTTTATCAATATGAATGTATATTCTGCTGAGAGTTTCATGTGATTTCTACTCCTTCAGTAAGGTAATATGCATTTTACACTGAGTGCCCATTTGGCACATCCATTGATAATCGCGAACCATTTCTGCACAGCAGTTGGCTACATCTCAGATACACTCGTATCAGATCAGATTAATCACGGTGTGTACATCTGTTCGAATGAGTTATTTGAATTCACCTGGAACGAATGGTTACATCTGTCATTCGAAGTCTCTTTCCCTTTCCTAACAAATCTCATCGATTCATGCTATCGACATAACCACATACGATAGTGTTTACTACGTCGATTGTTGTTGTTACATTCAGTATGCTATGCACTCGTTAAATTGCTTACATAATCAGGCGATTTCTACGGAATATTTCATCTATAGTGAGTTACATATGAAAGTCAAAATACCTATGATCAACTTCATTTCCATTAAGATCAATCCTATGTGCGTTCTTTCTCGATACGTTTTCCCATTAGAAAAGCTACGATACACTACACTCAATGGGTTACTCAAAATGCTTCAACTGAGACCATCGCATGATAGTTAATACAGCAACAATAACACCGAAAGATAGCGTGCTTTATCCAGTGAAAATCCACTTGTGACAGCAGTCTTTCATGAAGCGGAAATAACGCTGTATGTCATCGGAATTCTTTTTTTTTTATCTCTGTTAAAGTATAAAATGATTAGTTGTGAAAAGGTTTTCTCTTCAGTTTAGTAAACAAGCATGCGTCAAATGTTCTATGGTATTATTTATGAAAGTGCCCGCGATGGTGTAATACTTTTCCACGGCGAAAATGTTTGGAAACGGATTGTTACTGAACTTAAATTCCCATCCGACACCTTTCAATTATTCGCTCGGTACGATGCAAAAATTTTGTTCGATATTTGTGAATGTAAGTTGTAAATTGAAGTATATCTCCTCGGTTTCACTCGTCTATCTGTGAACTTAGGTATGGTACATGTTTTACATGAAGGAACGGCAGAGACATACTTGGAATTTTTCGGAGAGGATTTCGTTCGTTATTTTGTCAATTTTGGTTTTGATAAAATTCTAAGAGTGGCTGGTCGAACACTCCGCGACTTTCTCTTTGCTATTGATCAATTGCACGACTCGAATCGATTCACTTTTCCACAAATGGATCAACCATTGTTTCATGTTACCGAGGAAAGTCAATCAGGAGCTACCTTGGTTTACAAGTAAAATTCTTTTTCGTGCAAAATTGAGAATAAATGCCAGATGTATCTGGATTGGTTTCATTTCAGAAGCATTCGCCATGGATTTGCTCGCTATGCTATAGGCGGATTAACTGCTGCTGCCAGAACACTTTTTCAAGAACATATCAAAATGGAGATTATGCATGATTGGTCAACAAAGGAGTGTAAGTAATAGAAAACAGTATATTTTCATTAATGAAATATGCTATGATTATTAGATGCGCATATTGCTTTCTGGGTAGAATTCAAAAATGAAGGTTTTCAACAAAAACGAATAACGCATTTTCCAACATTGCCCGATCTTAATGGATCAACATTCTTCCGAGTGAGACTGATATGTTCCGATCATCTGAAAAAATAAATGATTTATTTTGGTTTAGGTATTTCCGTTTTCAATTCTTATGGACTCGACGTTGCGTATACATTGTATGGGAGAAAAGATCTTAGGTGTTTTTCCGGAAGAAACTCCTCTAATCGGTCGACCACTCGATCAAGTTTTCCAACTTATTCGACCTGATATTCACGTCGAATGGGACAAAGTATCTTCGACATTCTCACCCTCCTATCATTTTTCTTTCTCTCTCTCTCCCTCTATCACAGATTCTTTCCTATGGTCGACACATTGTCTTTCTCATGGACAATCGCCTGCCACTACGTGTGGGACCGACAGGGAAGATTCGACTCAAAGGCCAAATGAAATACATACAGAACAAGAACATGTTGTGGTTTCTGTGTCATCCAGTGTGAGTTTTAGTGTGATGAGGGTGAGAAATATGAAGCGAAAAGAGTGATTGTTCTAGATTAGGAAGTGCTGATGATATGATATCAGCTGGTTTGCATCTAACTGATCTGAACTTGTTTGATAGTACCAGTGATCTTCTCATCACTGGTATTCATCAAGAACGAGCAATAGAATTGGCTATTGCAAAGGTAAATCTGTGATTAATGTTCAATTCAATTATATTCGTCTCTCTCTCTCTCTCTAGCAACACATTTTCTCTGTAAAACTACGCGAATCAAAAAGTAAATTGATCGAATGGCGTAAAAGAAGTGAACGTTTATTGTACTCAATTTTGCCCAAACATATTGCTCTTCTTCTTCAATCCGGTGTTCAACCAAATTTTGTGTGTGAAGTAAGTATTTTTCGATTTTCTCGTATTTCCAATAATTTCTCTGATAAATTCTTTAGTCTCATCCGCTTGTTACTGTTCTATTCGCATATATGGTCGATTTCAAAGCGTTGAGTCTTCAACTGACTCCTGCCGATACGATCCATTATCTCAATGAGATAATTAACAAATTCGATAAAATTGAAGATAATTATGATGTATTCAAAGTAGAAACCAAAGCGGATGCTAGTTACATGATTGTAGCTGGCCTTAGCGATAGATTACATTTGAATTCTACCAAACCAGACTCATCATCAGTAATGATAATGTTAGTTCTTATAACAGTCGAATGAAAAGTTGTTCTCTATGTAGATTTCTTCAGTCACTGATGACAATGACGAGCCGGAAGAAGAAGTTGCACCTAGTAAAAATCCACTTGGCTTTCATCAAACGGAAATCATCGCATTCTTAGCATTGGATCTTCTTGATGCCAGTGCGCACATCATCAATCCAATCACGCAAAAACCATTCAAAGTCAAGTTTGGTAGAAACACATTGAAATGTTCGATATATGTTTGAGCTTTCATTGTTTTTTCCAGGTTTTCATTCGGGCACTGCAGTAGGCGGTATCGTTGGTAAGAAAAACATCCAATATTGTCTTTTCGGTGATACAGTAAATATGGTAGGTCATAGAGATCATCTTTTATCCATAATTCGTTTACCGTTATATTAAAGGCAAGTCGAATAACAACTACTGGCGAAGTAAAACATAAGCGTGTGACGTACATGAAAAGTTGTCTTTTCGTTTTTCTACAGGTTGATCGAATACATGTCAGCCATGCGGCTTATAACTATCTAGCGATTGAGAATCGTTTTAACATTGAATATCGAGGTGAAATCGAAATGAAAGTAAGACTCATTTGTATTGTTTCGATCATGTCTACGAAATGCTCTAGGGGAAAGGTTCGCATCCGGCATATTGGCTAACGGGTGTAGCAAAGAAGCCAAGTCTTAATGTCATCAATAAGAGCGCAACAGAACTGCGATGTCCGTTTACTGGTAAATCTACAATGGATTGAAAAACTGTTTAGAAAGTGTCGTTTTGATGTGTACTAATCTGAATGTTTATTTATCGTATTTCGTCAATTCATGTGCTGATGTTTGTCAAAAATGTTTATTTATATTGAAATTCATTGAATATTTTATTAATATATCTATAAATCCTAAAGCGTAAAGCTTTAACTACAAAAACAAAAGGGCGTGATTAGATCTGGACATGTTTGTTAACTATTATTGCAACTCAAGTGTATACTCATGTCAGCTTTAGCAGACTGAACTTTGTAGAAAACGATACAAGTTATCTCAGCTTAAACCAATGAAATTGCTTTCCACACTATACCACTTTTTTTTCGTTATCACTTGTTAGGTAGGATAGTCAATAGTGTTACAAGTAGTACTCATAGACACGATTAAGATTTCATCGAAATAGCATGACGAATCTGAATGTAATCGAAGCAACTCGCTTCTACATCAATCGCATGATTGAAGATGCTGGTCAAAGTGTCAAAGGACTTGTCATGGATAAAGAAACAGTCAGTACTATGAGTATCTTTCTCAAATCAGGATCTTTGCTTTCTACTCAAGGCTTCGATTGTCAGTATGGTGTATGCCCAATCCGAAATTCTTCAGAAAGAAGTCTTTCTTTTCGAACGTATTGATGTTGCTGGTCAGAAATCATTGAAACATCTTACCGCCATATGTTTTCTCAGACCAACCGAAGACAACATTCAAGCATTAGTACGCGAATTACAAGAACCAAAATATGGAAGCTATTTCATCTGTAAATTCTCTTTCTTTCTCTATTATGAAAAAGGAAATGCTGACTACGAGACGATCCGTTGTATTTAGATTTTACAAATTTCGTTGAACTGAACGATATTAAAAGTATAGCAGAAGCCGATGAATATGAATGTGTTCGCGTCATTCAAGAATTTTATGCCGATTACGTGGCAATCAATCCACATTTGTATTCGCTTAACATTCCAATAACTTACGAAGTAAATATTCAGTCAATCGAACAGACTATTTGAATTCGAATTTCTATCGATTAGAACAATTTTCTTTGGAACGATCAACTTCTTCGACGAACAGCACAAGGACTTGTATCTTTACTGTTGTCATTACGAAAAAAAAGTGCAACGATTCGATATCAACAATCATCAAATATGGCGAAAATACTTGCGGAACGATTATCTGTAATCCAATAGTATTGATTTTTCCAGAATGAAAAGCGTTTGTCTTGCTATAGAATACTCTTCGAAGACAACTTGACTTTGCATCTTCGAATGTCAACGCTCCCGATCATACCGTCGTCTTAATTGTTGATCGACGTGAGGATGCAATCACTCCCCTACTCAATCAAGTGAGAATCACTTCTACTCTCTGAATTTAAAGTGAACTGTGATCTTGATTTTAGTGGACATATCAAGCGATGGTTCATGAATTGATTGGAATTAAAAACAATCGTGTTAATCTTAGTCAAGTACCAGGTATAACGAAGGAATTGGAAGAGGTGGTAATGAACGCTGAGTATGATGAATTCTATGCTGATGTATGGACAATTTTCCTCGTAAAAAATATATTCTTTCGTTTTTGTTAGAATCTTTATAGTAATTTCGGTGAAATAGCCACGAATATCAAACGTTTAATGGAACATTTTCAAGAAAAACATAAAAGTCAATCGAAAATCGAATCAATTACTGATATGAAAGTATGAATAATGACTCTTTTCTCAAAGAAATAGGTACGATTAGTTCTCCTCGATGCCTTCTCAATTGCCTTCGTAAATCGATCGACTGAACGGAAAATTGATCGTAGATGTAGCAGAAATAAGTACTTCCATTAATGGAAAACTTTCGAGAAGCAACATTCTCAAGAGGACAGACACGTGCCGTTGTGTTCTTGCAATGCAACTCAATTGTCGTTGAATATCTGCAAAAGAAAATACAATTTCTCTCTCGTTTCAGTCGTTTGTGGAAAGTTATCCTCAATTCAAAAAGCTTTCCGGTACTGTTTCCAAGCATGTGACCATCGTTGGCGAATTATCACGACTTGTCGGCATTTATAATCTTCTCGACTTGAGTGAAACTGAACAAAATCTTGTTTGTCAAAGTAATCATAGTGAAATTGTGCAAGTAAGTCGTCTCATACACACTCTCTCATCGAAATATACGCTTTTTTCACATAGAAAATCAAGCAATTGATTCAGAATGATAAAATACGCGATGAAGACATCGTTCGCTTAATATGCTTATACGCATTGCGTTACGAACATCATGGAAATAACGAAACAAACGCATTGCTACGTGAGACACTAAAATGTCGACAATTATCCGAGAAGTACATTCAGGTAATAATCTCTGAAAATGCCAACTGAAGTGTTTATGATCGTCGTTTTTATGATGATTAGTTTATTCAAGCTATACTGAACTATGGAGGAAGAAAATTTCGACAAGCTGATTTATTCAATACACAAAACTCCATGGCTATTACCCGACAATTCATTCGCGGATTGAAAGTATGAAGAGAATTTCAAAATATTCTCGCGAGTGCAGATCTTTACGTCTATTCAGGGTGTTGATAATGTCTATGCACAACATATACCATTGATCAGAGATCTACTCGAACAATTATTACGCGGCAAACTCAAGGACAATTTGTATCCGAGTGTTGGTTCAAAAGATCGAATCCAATCGAACAATTATTACACAACAAGTCAACAGACTCAATTTCAACAAGGCCAACCAATCAAGTATCGTAGTTCGCTTTTTATCATGTGTGCACACATACATTGAGTTTGTAATTTCCGTTGGAATTTTCTAGACCAAGTGAAATCATCGTGTATGTTGTTGGAGGAATCACATATGAAGAATCTTATCACATTCATATGATGAACAAACAAGGTGCACGGATCGTCTTAGGTGGATCGTATATTCACAATTTTGCTTCGTTCGTCGATGAAGTTCTTGCTGGTGGTGTACCGTCGACATCGAATGAATTCTTCGCAGTAAAACGTCGTTGACTTTGAATGATATGATTATTTGAATAGTGTGTAAAAAGGGACCTAATAACCTTATATAAATATTAAAATAAATATATTGTGTTTGCTGATTATTAATTTATGAAGAGAAAAATAATAGCTCATTGATCAGCAATATGTCGCTATGCTAAAGAATGTAGACGTCTCATTTTCCTTTGTCCCTTGCTTATATGATATTTTGCAAAAGATGAGCGGAGAGAATAATAGAAGAAAAAAAATGTTAGAATTGTAGCGATGTCGAAACATATTCAGTCAGATGATTGAATACTTGTCGTCGTCTTTTATTGCCATAATAGAGCAGAAAAACGGCTCCGATCGATCGACACTAGATCAAACAATACCGAGTAAGAACCATTAATAGAGTTATTCATATGATACTCGAAAAACCTTGAATATTCTTCAATGTACAGGTTCGTTGTGAAAGAAAAGCAAAAGTAAATTTGTTTTTTCTCCTATGTCCTTTATCATGATATATATATATATTTATGAATACTTAAGTCTGCCTGTCTTTCTCCCTCCCCCTCTGCTTGCATTTTCTTGTTCTCAATGAAAACCAACAGTCTTCAATGAATATGCTAGCTAGAGACGGAAGACTGTGTTGTAACGATTAACAATGGCAGTAAGTAAGCAGCAAGAACGTGGCGACGAAGAGAAAAGAGCGTTTCATAAACGCGTATGCTTAATGAGATGCTGCTCTTGCGTTCTTTTTTTTCATTTCATATATATATATGTTGCTCGCTGACGGCAGACACAAACATAAAACCGCTTCCATTGCAATTGCCTATTGCTAAGCATCCAAACCAGAGCACGATCAGTTGATGACGTTGATAAAAGAAAATCTTTTCTCGTTTTTTCCCTTCTCTATGTTTGTGCCTTCATCCGTCTTTCTTCTCTTGTTCTCCTTCTCGCTCGCTGATTTCTATCATGCTTCTCTGTCTTTAGCGTCGAGAAAATAGATAAACAAGATAGAATAGAAGACCTTGTTATTGCTGTTTCTCTTCGTATTTTCTGGCTTGAACTGATTTCTCACTTGTTGGTATTTTGCCGATAACCATGTGTTTCGTAATTACTTACACCAATCAACACTGTTATTGGCAATAGCAATGCAATTATCGGCGGTTTNGTTCGTCGCTTGTAATTATCAAGAGTTTGTCTTTCTTTGATTACTGTTCGCAATTAATTCTCTCTGTCATTATGCGACACATAAGCTTAGTCCTAGTCTTTCAGTTGTTTGTTTGTTTATAGGACTTTGATAGGCAACGCTCATTTCTCCTTACTGTTGATTATCTTGTCTAAATAGTTTAGTTGTTATTACAGTTCACATGGAACAAAACGAATGACAGACGTCAAGAAAATCAAAAGAAAACACTTGTCGTTTGTCGCCTAAAGATGATGCTGTTATCATATCATAATACATGAGGTATTGATTAATCTATTGGGCAGGGAAAGTCGATGGTTCTCTCGAAAAAAAAAGGTTGAGAAATATTCTGTTATTGCTATCTATGGAGAAAAAAACAAAAAACAAAGAAATAAGAGATAGCCAGATAATGCTTATATCCTTCTTCGTTAAGCTTTCATCATTAAATCAAGACGAGGCAGATGTTGTAAATGATAACAGCAAGAAGGAGGAAATATTTGTCAGTCTATCACAGATATTCAATCTTCATTCGGCAAGTGCTCTTTTGTATATATATATACATATATCGACGAAAGATTTATACAATGTTTATATGAATGTATTGACAAAATATCCCGATTAATTCGCAGATATTTATGATTATGATTGTGTCGATTAAACAGAAGTGGAATCGTATAACAAGACTTTTTTTAACCACATGTATTATTCATGCGATAATTGAATATGGTAAGTGTAGCAAATCTAGAACAAAGTCTTTTTCTTGTATTTAATTTGTCTGGCTACTTAATTCTGGGCAGAGAGTTTTTCTTGAAATTGTCTTCAAGGTTATGTTAATACATTTCTGCTGAGAAAAGGGAAATATTTGCTGAGCGAATTAGCAAGTCTATAGAAATCGAAGGGATGTTGAGAGAAGAAACAATTCTACATGTCACAATGATGATCAAATGATTTTTCATAGAATCGTGTAGAAATCAATTAAGCATATCTGGATTTATTTTTCATCATTAATAATGATTCTGGTATATCATAGTCAATAGATATTCATGCGTGATTAATTTTCTGTTATGTTAACGAATCTTTTCTCCGTCTAGACTCTTTCGCGTTTATTTAAGATACTTCGAAATATGAGGTAAGATCTGCGATGAATTATCGTTTAACCTCGAACTTTTGCCATTGACATTTGCTTGCGTATGTCTCGGAGGAATAAATCAATCTGTTTAGTCATCTTGTTTTTATTGATCTTTTCTCAGCCGTTCGATTGACGTGTATCTCTTCGAAAGAAAACCGTTTTGACTATACAGATCACTTTTATGTACTGAAAGAAAAAAAAAATTGGATGTGCACACCATAAGAAGATATGTGTGCGATAGAAATATACGTATGTGCGCATCGTCGATGACATCATAAATCGTACTGTCCACAGTTGCAGAAAGCAGAATTGCCGGACGAGCGTTTTATACCTCGTTAATCGTCATCGTTTATGTTGAGCTTCGGTGTTTTAACGTTGTTGCTCGTAATACCATATTCTTTCGCGAATATGAACGTTAAAGAAATCGAGGATTATGTGGATATGACATTGGATGTGTTAAATGATTCACCGAAACAAGATTCAGCTGGTAAGTTTCGTTTTTTTCTTTTCCATGTCTTTTTGCGATAATAATTAGGACAAATCGATCGAACCTAATCGTTTTCCCTTGCCTTGTTATTATTAGTATCATCAGCAATGTTTGATTTTTCAGTCTTATGTTTACGAATTCTTTATATAAATAGAAAACAAGTGTATTTGTTATGATCAACAATCTTTGATGACGAGAAACGAGATACAAATATAGAAACAAATGTGTTTTTTTTAGAAATCAAAAACATGTAATTGATAGCATTGAGAATAAAATAGTACAGAAGGAGAAGATCAAATTAGAATAATTCTATTTGACAGCTGACTGTCGACATTCCCCAAAGGGATGGTAGTTGCAGAAGATGAACACATTTATATAATTAATGTCGAATGAGGTTTTATTTCTCGTTCTTTCGGAATTCAGATACAGCTGATAGTTTCAATACGAACAGAAATGAATTATTGATGATAATCGGGTTTAGTTAAGGAGATTTGCTTCGACAAAAGATTATTTTAAATTTCCGGAAATGGATATATGTATATAAGTATCAAGTGAATCAAAGGTCAAGATGAATCACGAGAGTTTTTATTAGATAAAACGAGCAAAATTCTGTCTTCGCGATCATTCCTAAAGAATTTCTTTCCTTGCAAATCACAGAAGGAATTATTCACAGTGAATCAAGGCGTTCATTTATTTGTATTTCATGTTTAATCTTGATATCCTTTGTAGATGATCTCTTTGGTCGGCTGAGAAGATTTATTTGTGTAATACGATGATTGTTGAAAAAACATCTTTCTCTTCATTGGACATGTTTTTTCTAAATTTAGTCGAGGAAAATCGCTTCTCGATGAACTTTATCACGTCTATTCATTTGTTAATCATCGTCAATGCTCATTTGAAACAGATAGAAAAGCATAGCGGAACGAAAAAGCTTGTTTATCATTAAGCTGAACCGAAGAATTAAATTAGTCATCATGACACTCGTTGTTTTCTCTTTACACCCACATGATGATCAAGCAAAACTGAAAATAATCGCTCTATAATGATAGAATACCAAACCTGCTCACTCTCATGATTGACTTGCTATTTTCTCACCATCTTGTCAGTTAGTTGTTCTTGTGGATTTGCCTTATGTGTGAACGAAGCAATTGCATAAAATGTTTACATAATGTTTGACGTTTTTCGATGCAGTGGATGTCAACAGGCGAGAAGTAAATGATTTTTTTTTCGGTCAAATATCTAATGCAAACGCTTTTCCACTTGTTTGAAATCAATATTTCAAATAATTAGGCGTAGTGTTCGATCAATACCATTCGGAGGTGTGACATACACATGAGTTTTGTGTGAAATTTTCAATTGAAACATTCTATTGACCTTTACAATCGAAGCGCGGACGTCGATGTTCATCTCTACTTGTCTTGTAATAGAAATTAATCGAATACGCCTTGCGAGATGTCTCGTATTAGTTCATCGATTCCTATTTATCTGTTGTTTGTCAAGGAAGAAAAGGTCGTCTCTCTTTCTTATTAATATGTTCATCATCTGGAAGAATTTGATGACGACTTATCTTCCTAGATGATTGTAATCACAACAAAAAACATGCTCCTTCGCCGTGTCTGGGTGTGTGGTCAGACGAAGACATAGGATATTAAGGGTCATTTCTACATATATCATAAACATTGCTATAGATTCACTCATCTTGAATTCATCGATAAGTTTTATTCGCTTTCCTCTTTTTTTTCGTTTTTCTTTTTCTTCTCTCAATCATACGATATACATTCGTTCGTCCAAAAAGAGAAGAGGAGAGAGAGAGAGAAAGCACTCTGCTGTATATATGTATCTCTATCAAAACACATGTGTATACTAAAAACAGAAGAGACGAGAGAGAGAGAGACAAGAGTGCGCGCGTATTGTTTCTCATTTCTATACTTATATATATACATATTGAGAATAGAGAGCAGAAGTAATTCAGTAATCAGATCGAATTAATCGTCATGACTGCAAGTATTAATGATGACCGCAAATCAGTATTATGGAACTTGATTACGAGTAAACCATTTTACATTCTTCTACCTAATCTCTTCATTGTTCGTCCGGCGCGATTTTTATTAAATTATTATATCAAACCAGCGAAATTTCTAGTCATTGTACTTCCACGAAACATTTGGCAAAAAGGTAATAAAACTGTCTACATTATGCGCGTCAGTTGGTTGAGACTATACATTGATGAATCTACCATATGTCGCAGATCCTTTTGTTGTGTGTAGAAGCACTCAGGTGGAGCTAATTTCGAAGTGATCGTAAAGATCAAGATCATTGTTTAACACGTCGAAGAAAACAAAGCTCGCCTTGGAATCGATAATCAGAGAAAAGTTAATTAGATAATAGAGAGAGAAGATTTAGCACGATGCGTCATTCATTGATCATTCATAAACACGCATTCAGTCTTTTGATTTTTGCTTCTCTTCGCTTGTCGATATGTTAAATAGAGATGCAGTGATCATTTATCATTCAGACTCTTGTCATCTTCAATATGTATGAATATCTACAGGGAGAAGAAAGAGCAGATGTATGAAAACAAAAATTGATATTTATATGAGAATGATGCAATATGAAAGAAGGGATATATCCGATACCAGATTTACACTTAGAATTATTTTAGTTCGTCGAAATGAGACAATATGTTGCCTAATTGGATTTGGTATTGGCGTTGGTTGTTGTATACTCTATCGTCTTATTTCGAATTTTCTTGCTCCTTCTTCATCATCGTCATCAACAACATCTATCTCATCTAATACTCTATCGTCTTTGTCAAACAAGAAACGTGATGTAAGCAACAATTCTCATTTACCGCTTCTAATGAAGCTAGAACACGTTTACAAAAAAAGGTCAAATAAGAGTTTCATTCATCGTTTTGCTCTTTTTCGAATAGGCGAAAGCGCTACACAACATGGGTCAAGACTATTCATCGTTTTCTTCGAATGGAAATGAAATTACTGTAACATACACCAAACGACCACGGTCATCAACAAGTTCTAAACAATCTTTACCTGCAATTCACCACAATGCAAACTCAACAATCAATCGATCTCATCGTCCATCCTGTTCGAATGACTCGGACCGAGAGCCATTACTTGGCTTACCTATCGATAAACGCCACGAGTATATTCCAAATAAAACGTTTACTGCCAGTCATCTATCTGATGAAATGACATGGTCAGAAATCTCTTCATCGTTAGGAACAGTTGGCTTATTGCAAGATTCTTATCATTCCAATTCATTAACAGGTGATTCTGGTGTTGATTGTCAAGAAATTTCAACAATACGATCATCGCGTAATCAAGCACATCTTCATGATCTAACGACAACATCAATAACGACAGCAGAGACTAATCCCAGTGCAATTATTGATGATGATGATGATGATGACGATGAATCCATGATTAATTATTCAACTAATGGAACCAATACATTACATTATTCGGGTTCAAGACGATACGATTCAGACACAGCACTCAGTCGTGGTGTATTACTTCACGAAACGCGTAAATAATCAGCTTCTTAATCGTTTCATCCTATAGGTTTTTCTCGATCATTTAGAGACAGCAACTGAATCACATGTGATGTCATATATGTCAACGGAAAAAGGTTTAGATCGGGCGTTGGAACAAACCAGTCGATTCTATTCTGATCTTGAACATATCGCTACGGATTTGAGTAGTTTATCGAAACGATACTCTCAATCTCAAATCTCGATTTCGCCGTCATTATCGAAATACTATCATCAACATAATCGACCAGTATTTAATACAATCGATGCACTTGATTGGGATTGGCACGATGTTCATTCGCCTCCATTGATGCAATCACCGAAGTTATTTCATCGAAAACAGAATGTTTCATCGTCTTTACCACGTCTGAACCAAACTTCGACGAAGACGAAAGCTCGAAGAAAGTTAAATCATACAGCAAATCAAACAGAATATCATGAATCAGATTTAGAAATGCGTACAACACATTCGTATGATTGTACGAGTTCGCCATTGAAGCGAAGTAAGTTTTCAACTTCATTCATTTGAAAGGATATCGAACTGTGTTGTTCGTACTTTTTCAGGACCGAGTTCAGTGTATTTTGATTCAACAGATAATACAAGTGGCGAGGAGAACTTCGGAGATGAGACTCTTCAAATAACCTCTTCACCAACGGTGCTAACTTCCTCAAGAACAACCGAGTTCTTTTCGACGACTACTCAATAACAATCTGTTTTCTTTTTCTATTTTAAATCGTTTTTCATTTCCGGTGGATGATGGAATGAAGAGCCTTACGAAACAAACACAACACTTGGCAAAAAAAAGGCAAACCCTTCTCTTCAGTTATTTCAACATAACTTCATCATTTCTCTTGGTGATACAGTGAGATCTATCCTTTTCTCGGTGTGTCAGATTCTGTTTCTGTGTATTGATGACATCTTCTCTTTTCCTATATATGTATATGTCATTCTCTCCTACTCTTTCTTTGTTTGACAAATGTCTCTTGTTCTGACCATTGTTTTCCCTCGTTTTTCTTTCGTGTTCAAATTGCATTTGTTCGCTACAACTCCTAGATCGATGATTAATCCCTTGTTCTTTACATGGAAAGATGATGATAATGATTGTTGACAGACAAAAAAGTATTTAGTTTGATTTAAATGTCTGTCTAGCTTCGATTCTCTCTCTTTACCTTTTTTTCTTCTTTTGTTTATTTTCATTCTTATACATCGGCCATTGTTCTTCTTGGCATATATCACATACGAGATATACATGTGTACTTTAAAATAAATACGAACAGCTAGAATTGCTGATAGACGCCTAAGTTATAATTAAAACTTTTCGGTATTTAATCATTGTATATCGCTTGTCATACACTCAATCGGTAATGAAAAATAAATTCTAATGTCGAGTGTGAATTCATTGGTTGCTTGCATTCGTGTGGACAGAATGTTACTATGTAAACAAACGAAAAATGCAGTGTGCCAGAGCAAAAAGTAAAACTTTTCCATGGTGCGACATGCATTTGTAATGATTCACCACTACCTCGATTAATAACTTTTCGAAATGCTTATTTTTCTTGGAAATTTTGATTATAATATTTCTCCTGAGATTTCTATTGATTAAATATTAACAAGAGAACTAGGTCTGACGTATATTCACCGTAAAACGTAGAGAAATAACTGTTAATTTCATTGAGTTAATCTAGTAATTGTCTTCACAGCATGTCGGATTAGAAATCTGACAAGATTATTCCCCTTTCAAAAGTCATGTTTTCCGACAAAATCATCGAAAGACTATGGTGAATCTGACATAGGTACTCTAATGCTTTGAAGATGATTATCTAATATTTTTTATTCAATGTCATATGACAAGAGAATATGAAATAACGTAATACCAGACATCACACGTACTTTCTCGTTATCATGTAAAACAAAAGAACAGAATGAGTTTGTTTTATTTGACCTTCTTGTCGTTTTAAATACTCAGTGGAGTTACGTAGACAATGCTAATCTTCCAGGGCATTCGAACGTCACGAGCAAAATCTTGCCGAATATTTGAAATTTGATCAAAGGTGATGGTCTGTATTTTTCTATTTAAAAAAAAACAGAGAGAAATTACAAAATACACGTCACATATACGCATCCATACAATAGTATCACAAAAAAGTCAATAGACGATACAGATCTCCGCGTTCCTCCTTCTTATTTATTCTACAGACATTCGAAAAACCTGAAAAATATTTAAAAAAAACACGTGAAGAGAAATCTGCATGAGTATAGACACGAGCAAAACATCATTTGCATAATGTACAAAGTTTGCCTTTGCCAACCAATGGACAAATTACCAATCATCATCATCATCTGCATTACTACTCTTGTTCCTAGCGTGTGGAACGAATTTGAGAAGTAGTGCCGCATCAACATTTGTCGAACAATGTGGACAAGTTAAACTTTTCTCTAACCATTTGTCGATACAACTCGGATGGAAAACATGTCCGCCATCGCATGGCAGTTGTCGTATTTGCTCGTCAGGAAGAAAATCCATCAGACAAATATCACATCTAAGGAGAATATTCAATGATGAATTTGAATGGCGGAGGAGATCTTACTCGGTTTGTTTGACTGTTTTTTCATTGTAATTGATCAATGGTAAGTGTTCAACAAGATTTCGACATTGAGCAGCTTTGATCGCATCCAAATCAGCAGAGGAACGATTTAATATGACTAACTAGAATTATCCATTGTAGAAATCGAATTTTATACGAACTGATTTCGATCTCTTACTTTCGGCATGTGCATATTTGACGTTGTAGAGTTCGGATGAGCAAATGTTAAATACGAATTTGCAGGTGGAAGTGCTGCTGAGGTAGGCATTGACGCAAAAGGTGTAATAGGTGCATGAAGTAAACCGGAATGATCCTCAGGCATACGCCAACAGTTACCCATGGGTATGTGCTGTGTAATAGTTACTGTTTGTAAGGAGATGAATATCTAATGATGAAAAAGAAAAGCACGTGTATATATATAGAGATAATTGAAGACCAATGTGTAGCGTACGAAAAGATCAGCTGGGATCACCTCTTTTTTTCCTTCTTCTTCATATAGTTGAGTGCAAGTGACTCAATCTTAATCATATGAAAATGAACCAATCTGAAGAAAATCTTTTTTCATTTTTGAAAATAAAATTTCTTGAATTTCCTTGTGATTTTAACAAAATTTGAAAGTTCGTTTTCATTCTGAGTAGATGTCGCTAAGTGTCTTGAAGAGAAATCACCGCATTGGAGATGCACATGAGCGCCTGTCTAAAATGGCTGCCTTCTCTCGTCGTCGTATGATTTCTTTTCTTCCCTCGCTGAGCGTGTGATTGATAAGTCATGACATATATTTGTGTTTGATTTTTTGTTTTTTCGTTTCAGATACGATATTATCTAATACGCTCATTTTGTATTCATTCGACCAGTTGAAGATATAAAAACGCCTTTTTTTCATCTTCAATTCTTTGACAATGACTAGCAATAATCGTCCAGCAGGCAATGCAGCTGCCAACAGATCAACAGCCAACGGTCAAGCAGCGCGCACATGCCAATTCAAGATGGTTCTACTAGGAGAATCAGCAGTAGGAAAGTCATCGTTAGTACTTCGATTTGTCAAAGGACAATTTCATGAATACCAAGAGTCAACAATTGGTGCAGCTTTTCTTACACAGACTGTTTCGGTTGATGATACGACAGTTAAGCTCGAATTATGGGATACTGCTGGTCAGGAAAGGTAAATCAGCGGACTGAATAGTTGATCGGTTTCGAAGATAAGATTTTCTTCTAGATATCATTCATTAGCGCCAATGTACTATCGTGGTGCACAAGCAGCTATCGTTGTTTATGATATAACCAATGCGGATACGTTCAGTCGAGCTAAAGTATGGGTTAAAGAGTTACAACGTCAAGCAGCACCGAATATTGTTATTGCATTAGCTGGAAATAAGGCTGATTTAGCTGCCAAACGTCAAATCGAAGTCGTTGATGCTCAAGCATACGCAGAAGAAAACGGTTTAATATTTATGGAAACATCCGCTAAGACAGCAGTAAATGTTAATGATATATTTATGGCAATAGCGAAAAAATTACCGAAAAATCAAGATTCGTCAACGCCAGGTGGAAAATCACCGGGTGGTAATTCGATAACTGTCGATCGGCCAGTAAATTCCGTCGGAAGTGGAAGCGATGTAGGATGTTGTGGTAGTGGCACTAAGTGAAAAGGATCTTTCTACATATTTCTTTCGTTTTTCTTTCTTCTTTTCATCTCGTTCTTACTCTAAACACCGATTATTCGACGCTCTTCACGAACAAAATCGATTCGTCACAAAAGAAAGAAGAGACTCATCCTGAAATGCACATAAAATTCAACTCTGAGCCGCCGAATCTTTTGTTTTTCATCTCTGTATATAACATGTATTAATATTCTTTTGTTCATGCGGTTTTTCTTCTCTCGTCACAGTGATATCAGTTAGATCGGCTAAGAAAAAGAGCAACAAGTTCAACAGGCAGATCATTCGCTTATATACACTCAAGCATATACATTTTTATTTATATATTTCAAATGCGTCGCGTTTCTCGATTTGAATTCGTTTCGGTTTTTGTTCTTTATTCAATCTCTCGTGTCTTGTATCTCTGTAAATCTCTCTGTTGTCTTTTATTTGCTTGTGCTTTTCTCTTTTCTCTTTTTTGCGTATTTACAAAACAACTACACTTCTATATATGCATATATCCAACGGTATTCTACTTGTCCGCATAGGTAACAAGAAAGAGCTCAAAGAAAGTGAACATATCAATCGTTTGTTTCACGTAGATAAGATAGATAATCGTACCGAAGGATTGGATGGTTCGAGTATCACATGTCATGTTGATTATTTCGAAATCTTCCTTCTCAAATTAGTCTCATTTAGATATAGTGCTCCCATGAACTTAGAACGTGCAGTCGGCTCACCTATTTGAAGAAGTAAGATAACAACGAGGGTGAAGAGTGCAAGAGAGAAGAAAATAGAATCTATATCAAGTATATCGGATGTGAAAATAGACAAGTTTCGAAATATAGTACTGAACGACGAGAACTTCCAGCTTAAAAGACATCGCACGAGTTGATTTGAAAATAATGACACGATCAAAGTTTTTTTTGTGGAAGTATACTAACAGCTGAATGTCGGTGCGATGTTTTTATTCTTTCAGCAGTGTCAATTGTCTACTGCTGAAGCATTTGTTTTATATTTTAAAAAACATCCAGAGAAATCAAATCGTGTATATGCAATAACAAAAAAAGATAACCTTAAAAAATGAGCACAACAACAATAAACATAACGAACAAAGAAAAGAAAGTTTTAGTGTGAATGAAATCATGTTTAGGAGTTGTTAGTTGATGCAGGATGTGTGTGAGTTGGAAGAGCAACGAATGATTTATTCGATGTTAAATGGCCGAAATTTTCTTTCAATAAAATTTGAAGTCGATGACGGTTACCTGGAAAAAAAAACGAGATCGAATCATAATGAGAAACTTTCGATCATTACCATCGAGTAAATCCAAGTAGAATTTCAATTGAAATGAATGAGCTGGTTGTGATTTACCAAACAAATTAACAAACTATCGAGAACAAACATCAGAATGACGTAGTGAAGAGACGATAAAACATACTAGATTGAAATTTTTGAAAGCTTTCTCAACATCATGTGTAATTGCATAGATAGCAGCAATATTATAGTAAATAATCGCTTGTCCGACTCGAGCATCACGTGGTGACCAGTTGACTAAATCAGCTGAGAAGAAAAACAGATCGAATCGTATGAAATTTCTTTTGTTTCACGTACCTTTCGGAACTGTTGGTGTTGTTTCTGGTGTATCAGGTTTCTCCTCTAAACCAAGGAACAGAAAAATAGAAAAAGATCTAACAGTCGAAACCTTTTCTTCTACCTCCTTTATCAACTGTAGTGATGGGTATTTTAAATGAAAGATCACTTTCGTTTTTCACTGTATCGGCATCGAGTTGCGTGAGTGCTAATTCGACTTTATTCATAGCTAAGAAACTTTCGGATAAATATAATCGAGCAAGATACCTAAATGAAAAGGAATTTTTCTGTAAATAAACGAGAAAACAGGACTGACAGACTTATGTCCAGAGGATGCTCGAGGTTCACTCAATAGAGTTGTTGAATAGTTCTTCGCCAAAACGAAATCGTTTAAACATAGGGAAACGTATGCAGCTGCAATTAAAATCGAACATTTCAATGACAGCATGTCGCCAATTCGCATGGGATTTCCTGGTGGCGCCGGATACAATTTCGTTTCTTCTTTTCTATAAACACAAACCGCGAAGTTCTCTCTCCGAAACGACTTTTTTCTCTTACTGTAAATCCGCATCAGTAATAACTGGTAAAGATGTTAACGCATTTTTCAAACAAATCATCGCGAACTCCATCGAACAATTTTCATGATCATTCGTCGTTGATCGTTTCATCGAGGTTGACGTGTTACAATTTCCCAGAATTAATTTATGATGAAAACCGGTTCCGATCGATTGTAACACACATTTCAACTTCTCCTCTAATTTGAATATGTCCTCATTCGATGAACGATAGACCATTATACAACATTCCGCTAAACGTAACCATAGACGAATATTATTCGAATAAATATGTATGACTTCGATTAAACATTCAAATGCGGCCAGTGGCTGATGTTTGAACAGTAATTGAATGCCGAGATTGTAAAGAATTTCATATTTACGATTGATTTGATGAGCAATCAATTGTTTGTCAGTAGAATTTAATTGTTCGATCAACAAACGATTGTTTTCGGTTAAGGCACGACGCATGTAGAACAGAGCGAATGCAGATTTATGTAAATGAAAGTGTATACACGAAAGATTGTTGTAAAAGCAATGGGACGAGTTTTTTTGCAGTGATGGGGCTGATGGATTAGTTTGTTGATTATTGGTGAGAATCTTTAATGCTCGAATGTGATTTTCTTTGAAATATTCGAAATTCGCACGTGCATAGGTTAGATTTGTTGATGACTGAAGAGAAGAACAATGAACAGACGAAAGAATATCGATGAACTTACTAGATTGGTGTTTTGAAGTTGTTTTAATTCTTTTTTACATGTACGCAATGACTTACGCATGAGTAAACAACGAATTTTATACTGAAAAATGAATGTTGAGATGGAGAAATGAACAAAGAAGGACTCACCAAACTAATCTTAGATTTGAGAATTTCCAAATTATCATTTAACATATTTGGACTATGAGATACACCATTTGATGGTGGACTACTTCGTTCGGCGAGTAATTTGTCGAGATGTGCAATAACACCCAGTGCATTATCCGGCTAGAACAGACAATTCAATTTCTTTTTTAAACAAACACCAATTGTTTTACTTGAAATGTACACAAATCGAGCTCAGTGAGAAGAAGACAAACTTTCCACGAAAGTGTTTCATCTAGAAAATACATCGAAGAATGTCAAAACATTCAAATATGAATTAATTACCGAGTTGTCCGATTAGTCGGAAGAGTTTTTCAGCAATGACTAATGCTGTTTGATATTGACGCATATGATAGAGAAGAACGGCCATATTATAGAATACTGTACATTGATCGGGTTCTTCCAAAGTTGTAACATCGTCTGATACGCAGTTGAGCTAGAGAGAAGACATTCAAAAGCTTTTCTCCAAACCTGAAACGAAAGTTTACTTTCTCAGCGATTTTATTCAGTTGAGCTTTGAATATTTCTGTTTTTTGATAGTTGGACATCGAGTATTCAGTTAAGGCAATATTAAACAAAACTTTTGGATCATCTGGATACGATTCCAAAATTTTCTGCAAAGTTTTCAGACAAACTGAAAAGACATTTCTCATCAAATCTTGTTCTCTCGAACTCCGGCATAACATACCATCGAATTGTCCTGCTTCATATTCGTGTTTTGCTTTGCTTGCTAATTCTTTATCCTGTTCCGAGAAAATAGAACTTGTTTCGTTATTATTAGTTGTAGTTGTATTGTTATCTTCACTCATAGTTATGGCAAAATGAAAGAATAGAACGAATTATCTACAAAAAACAGGATCAATTTCAATTAGGAATGGTGACGTCTCTTTTTTTTCTTTGTCGAATGATCTTCAGATCGAGATCGGTTCGATTTTAATGATGGATTTCGAAAGACATGTAAATAATTACAACGACGACCTTTCGGACATTTGCCGAGCTCAGATAAACCTACGAATAATCAACGATTAAAGAATAAATCGTCCGTATTTCTCACCGCAAATTGCTGTTGACCAACTAGGAATATTTACAAATTGACATTGAACCATTCGACCAGCATAATATCGAGTATTCAATGCTCTGTACGCTAGCATGGCTTGATAATCCCTGTTGAAAACACATTGGAAACAGTAGGAAACGAGAAAAACACTTACGTTTTGTACTGTATGTAAACATTTCCGCGTAGATGAATTTCTGAATTCGAACAGACCTTGAACGTTATCACTTGCCCAAATCGTTCAAATTCCGGTAGCACATCATAATAGAAATCTTTAAAATTTTCATATCGTTCTGATTCTTCAAATTCCAAGCCAATATCTACAATCTTCTCTTAATAGTATTCCAATTCATTCGATTCGTTCCTACCCAGATCGTATTCTTCGTCCAGTCCATATTGCATTTCAAAATTCGAGTACATATTTACAGCTAACAGAGTGTTGGTGATATCTGGTTTTGGATGGGCACGTCGACAACTGAAAAACGTCGATCATTTCGAAGAAAAATCATCGGAAAGATCGAACAAACCGTTCACCATATCGACAGACACCGGTTTTGGAGTAAAATGCACATGGAGGACGTTCAATGCTCGGAACTTGATACGGAGCAAGTGGATTATGCGTGGAAGCCGAAATGGATACTGTCTATAAATATGAAACATCAAACAACGATGAACTGGTGACCGATCTTACTTTTTGCTTCTCTTCTAACTTTTTTCGTTGGATTTCTCTTTGTTCATATGCTTTTAGGGCTTTCTCACTAGATAAAATCATTAGCAGTCACCATTTTCTTGTCTGAATCGTACTTCTCCTGTTCTTCTTGAATTTCTCGCTGATGTCGAAGGTTTTCCCGATGAATAATCCATGCTTGATGCAACGGATCATTTTCTCTTCGAATTTCTTCGCATCGAAGTTTGTCATCACGTTCTTTCGCGTTTCGCTGTCGAAGAAATTGTCGGCGTAGTTTTTTTATCAATAATCGATATATTCTATGGCTTAAAAATTTATAAAAAGAAAAAGTCAAGGAGAATAAATATGAAAATTGATCAGAAGCAAACGTATCAAACAGAACAAAAGGATATTTGTTATACTTGAATGTTTTCGATGGATACTTGGCTTTGAATTGTTCAATTTGATGGCTTTTCAATTGTTGAAAAAGTTCATTATCGATTCGAATATTCATTTCAACTAAATCTTCCTGATTTCCATTAGTGGTCCATGTTTTACTCGATTCCATACTATTCACCAATCAGATTCAAGTACACATGTGTCGACATTTGGAAAATAAAAAACAAGCACATGATATTTTTCTCTTTCCATCACAAATCAGGATATTTTCACTGATTGAACGAGTGATTTGTGCTTTTTTTCTTCGTGATTATTCGCATCTAGTTTAACATTCAGATGTTTACTCGGCGGTTTGAATGACCTTGACAAATAATGTCACTAGCACGATAATCAATCAAGGAAAAACTCTTTGTTTATGTTTACGTGTATTGTTTTGCTCATTTTCTGTTCTAGAATAGATTTGCAAAATGCAACCGGGTGGACAAAGTCTCGTGGATCGACTCTTAGCGGCGAAAAATACCATCGCTGGACAAGCTCTAGCGAAAGTTGTTTGTAAAGCAACAACTGAAGAAATCATGGGTCCCAAACGAAAACATTTAGATTGTAAGAAGACTTTCTGTTAGCACATTTTTTTATTTTGTGTTTTGTGAAGTTCTTTTGCAAGCAACAAATGAAATGAATGTTTCTATTCCTCAATTGGCTGATTTACTGATTGAACGTACGCAAAATTCATCATGGGTGGTTTCCTATAAAGCATTAATTACCATACATCATCTGATGTGCTTTGGAAATGAAGTAAATCTTTTGTGAAAAGAATTTTTCATAGTTAACTTGGATATTGTAGCGTTTTGAAGCGTATATGGCTTCGCATAATCATCGTCTTCAACCGGCTGCTTATTTGGATCGAATGGGGATGCCTGGTGGTGATATGTCGAGTTACGTTCGACGTTATGCAAATTATTTGAACGAAAAACGCGATGCTTACAAGTTAACTGGTTACGATTTTTGCAAAATCAAACGAGGGTTTGTTTTGTCTTGGATAACTTCGTTTGCAAACGTTGTATTTCGACTTTTTTTTGTAGAAAAGATGATGGCGTTCTTCGTACAATGCCGACGGATAAGGTTGGAGACAGATTTGTATCGAATTTGAAAGTGTATTGTTCGATATTTTAGTTGCTGAAAGCGCTTCCAATTCTTCAAAAACAACTCGATGCTTTACTAGAATTTGAAGTAAGATTTTTTGTTTAATTTTTCGTTGAAAAAGAAAAAGAAAAGTTTAGGATAAAAAGTTGAAATCTGCTGTAAGTTTGAATTGCAGTGAATTGAGATGATGCATGAGAAATCAATGAATTTTCACATAAAATCAACTCATTTTTCTTACTCTGTTTAGGTTACACCTAATGAACTTACCAATGGTGTTATCAATAGTTGCTTCTTTCTCTTAATCAAAGATCTGATACGTTTATATGCTGCATTTAATGATGGAATGATCAATCTACTTGGTAAATCAACAAGCTTTGCTCCTTACTTATCCAAAAAACTGATCTTTATTTTGCAGAAAAATATTTCGATATGAATAAAAAGCAGTGCCGCGAAGGATTGGACATTTACAAGAGATTCCTCGAACGAACCGACAAAGTATCAACTTTTCTTAAAGTGGCTGAGGTAAGTGTTAATCGACCTGAGTTTCTGCAGACTATTCTTCAAATTCATCAGCGATATAGTCAATTATTTGAGCGAGGATTTTGGAAACAGGTAACACTCGACTTCGACCGCAATTGAGGATGAAAACTACCTTCCATTTCACCATTTGGTTTTCTGTGTTTGTCTCACGAATTTGACCAAGTTTGTTTTTGTCTCTCTTTGTCTAGCAACTTTCCGTTTATGTTTATCGGGTTTGTTTTGCTCGATAGAAACAAATTAATCTTACCATAATATGGCTTACTTTGATTTCCTTTGCTCTAATAGTTTGCGAGATACTAACATGAAGAAAAAGCTCGTAGATGACGAGATTGAAGATCTAATGCTGTTTTGTTTTCTCATTTTTAGACATCGGGTATGGATCGAAGTGAAATTCCGGATTTATCACGAGTAAGTGCGACGAATCCAACTTTCGAAAACGACCATTTCATTGAGAATTTGTGTACATATGTGTAGAGAATTGATGATAATAGAGTAAGTGCGAAGGGAAATGGAGATAAAACTTGCATGAATTTAATAGTTCTTGACTAAATCGAAGAATACTATGAATTGATGTTTAGTAGAAGATAGATTATGCCAATTTTTGATATTCTTAGGCGCCAAGTAGTCTTTTGGAAGCTTTGGAAAATCATCTGGCACATATGGAAGGTAAAAAAATACCACCGCAAGCATCAATCTCACGGTATTTACAAAGAAAGTGAAATGTATACTATATAATGAAAAATTCTTCATTAGACATCAAACGGAACAAGATCTGAAGAGCTTTTCACGTGATTTAATATTTAATGATAGCGATGATCCACAAAAGATACTCGAAGAAGAAGCTAAAGCACTTGCACTATTCAATAAGGTTCGAATCTTCAATAAAAA
Source organism: Adineta ricciae (assembly GCA_905250025.1). Lineage (NCBI taxonomy): Eukaryota > Metazoa > Rotifera > Eurotatoria > Adinetida > Adinetidae > Adineta > Adineta ricciae. The sequence continues at coordinate 452,708 of CAJNOJ010000025.1, forward strand.
CTTTCGTCATTATATCGATTATGCCATGCCTATCTGTATAGAACAAAGATTTTTCTAATGCTCCGACAACAACATCGAGCGGAAATGGTTTTGGTGATACAGATTTCTTTTCTCAGCACCAACCACCACCATCATCATCATCATCGAATGGACAATATCCATCCTTACCAGCAGCAAATACTATTAATCAACAGCAACAATTATTAACCGATGATCTTTTCTCACTTGCAACACCACCAACTCAAACAGCTACTAATACATTTTTCAATAATAATTCAAACACTTTTCCAGCATTTCAACAACCACCGCAACAACCATTCCAAACTGTACTCGATACATCGGTACCTAAAAGTAAGTACATCGCTCTACTGTTCTCAGAGAGTGTCACTTCTGTCAATTTGTCTAATGATAAACATTACAAACATCTTATTTGTTTTTTTCTTCCCTTGAAAAGCGGAAGAAGCTCCGCATCATGAAACATCGACATTGTCGAATCTTAACGAAGGTAGCTTTCTAAATGTTGTCGCATGTCATGTGTTATCCCCACCGCATGTATCGACATTTGTATTAAGAGTGTCACAGATATCTAATTTGTGTACATGTATTAATCATTTGGTATTGATTTGTATTCTAGCAAACTTTTTCGACGATATTCTTCAACCGACATCGCTCTCATCAGGCAAAACTACATCAACAGCACCGTTATTTGCAAATAATCAAAACATTCCAACGGCTGCGAAACCACTTCAATCGGGAGATCTGAACTCATCATTAAATCAATTATTCGAAAATCTCGATATGAAAGATCGATCACGAATTGGGTAAATATCTGTCATGAACTACGTCTTATCAACAAATTTCTTTCATCCTCTTCAGCAAAGATCATCAATGGGTACCGGGTGATGGGAAAAACCAACAAAAGATTGGTATGGGAAGCGGCACGATGAATAGTCCTGGCGCATCATGGCCAAGTCAGCCCACCATTGGAGCGCCGTTTGGTGGTGTACGTACATCTCGAAGATCTTTACTTCACTTTCTTCTCTCGGTGTATTTAGATGGGCGGTTCGCAACCAAATACAATGTGGCAACAAGCACCAGCCCAAGCAGCGTCAACCAACCCTTTCGCTGCACCTAGTGGCTCGTCGGTACGTGATTTTTCTTTTCTTTTCTTTTTCTCTTGTCATAGTCGGTTGCTCGCAATCGTTATCATTGGCTATTTTCTCTTTGTTCCGAGTTCTCCGTTCCTGGCCTATATTTACTGAGCATTTTTCTCGCTCTGTTTTTATCTTCGTGTTTCAATGACGCAAACACATTCACTCGTTTATTTCTCTCTCTTTCTATTTTACCCGTTCGCCGACACACAAACTCAGATACGATTTATTTGCATTCGCTGACAATTTCTTTGGTCGGTTATTTTTCTTTCCAGTGTCGTTGTGTCATAGCAGCAGGCAATGACACCCCTATTTCAAACATCTTTTTTCTCTCACTACGAAAAAAAGAAAAAATTATGCAACTAACAACGAACGAGTCATTCACCTATCTTACCCTCATTATTCGCTTCGTTTCTCTCCCGTGCACATGTGCTTTTACTAGCAACTCAGTGTGCACATATCAACGGAAAACAGAGACAAGAAGCAAGCAGCAACCAAACATAAAGCACAACTTGCAATAACGGTTTTTGCACACAAGCACTTCGAGTTTAGTTGCAATGATGTCTCTCTCTACTGCGTATGTGTGTGTGTGTGTGTGTGTATGTGCGGGCGCACAAACACGGCTCTCCTTCTCTTTTTCCCTGTACCCCTCTCTTTTTTTGCATTGACGACAGGCAGTCATTTGATTTCACGTATGTAGTGATAGAAGCAGCAGTATTAACAAGAGAAAATATGCTCTTTTACGAGCTTTTTTCTCGATTCATCTTCGGCATATTTTAACATGAGGGCAAAACTCGTTTGGAAGGTGATTTGAGCCGAGTGTAACCAGTAAGTACGTACAAAATCTATTCCTATACAGCTTTCCCTCCTAATTCGCGCCCATAAACGCACACACACACATATACACAGAAAAAGAGATATTATTACACGACGGAACAATGTCTAGATGCAACAAGGAAATTTGCATTTAGTTTTTGAGATTATTAGTGATGCAGCCGATGGAAATATTCCATCTTCTTTCATTTGCAAGTGTACTCTGTTAGATGTCAGATTAAATCAAACAGAAAAGACATGATTCTTGCAAGTTTCAGTCTAATATTGCAACTACACAATAGATCAGTGCATGAGCTATATCATGACATGCTCATCAATTCATAGTCATAATCGATAAACAAAAACGGAAAGGACATTTATTTGAAGTTTCATGTGAACTCGTTGTCATTCTATTCGGTAGAATAGTCAATATAATCAAAAACAACCATTGTCAACTATTTTCAAGTATTTCTATACAACATGATTGAGAGCCGAAGAAATGAGCCAAAACTTGTCGAGCATAGGACACGGTTATGTTCAGGAATATTCCTACTTGAATATTGATTGTATCACAACAATAAAAATGTATCTTTAATCTTTCAACAGATGTATATGATGAATATGATACGCCCGTATTATCCTGCGGTAATACCATCTTTTTCTGTACCCGGGTGTTTGTGTGATTAGAACAGATAACTAATTGAATGATCCTTAATCTTTCTCATTTGATTACTCAAATCGCCTATTTGCATCGACTATTCTACTAATATCGCTAATTTTTATAGTTAAAATGCTTCAATGTAGAACACGCTTAAGCTTGGGGATATTGTTCAAACATCAGATTCTAACAGAGGCTTTGATATATCATAAAAGACTTCCGTAGTGCGCATATTGCATGAGTCTACTAAATTCTTTTGTCTTGATGATCATTAAGGAGAACACGCTTCATTGTATTCTGCTTTTTAGCCAATGGGCTTTGGTGGTCAACCAGCGCGACCCATGGGAGCAAACACGAATCCATTTGCTGCTCCGCAATCGTTTGGCGCATCACCATTTGGTCAACCAGGCAAGCCGAATCAAGCGCAGGTTAATGATCCGTTTGGCGATCTTTAAATATGAATCAAATACGAATAGCATAAAAAAAGACTTTAAAATACTTAAGAGACAGAGAGAAAATCTGATCATTTTCCTTTTGTCATGTGCAATGCTTTATGTTATTTAATTGTCTTCGTCAAAACATTCTTATTATAATCAAAACGTAGTCGATCCGCGAACATTCCATCCCCCAGCCATTGATTATTACCTTCGTCGATTTATCTCTAGTCACCTGACCCAAAGAACTCCAAGCACAACAACAACAAAAACTCTTTGAAAAAAAGGACTCCATTCGACGTTGTACCTGTTAGACTTTGCTACTTCTCCTTCTCCTGATCTCTGCAAGTACATATGTTTTCTTTTTCTTTTCATTTCGTATTCTCTCTTATTCTTAATTTCAACATTTCCTAAACTCAATGTTTTACTTATGTAATTTGTATCCCTAGCCAAAAACAAAAAAGACGCAAAACGAAAAAAAATCACACACTATTTTTCTATATCTTTGTGAGTGTGCGTATGTTTGGTTAATTTTCTGTTTTCTTTTACAAATTACTAGCACTGTTGCCTTCTTTCTTCCTTTATTTACCCTTCTATCCTTATTTATTGTCATAATTCGTGTATGTACGATCTTCATTTCTTCTCTCATATATACCACCGGTTTCGCATTGTGTAGATTGAAATTATCTCTAATTTCCTTGTTCGTCTCATCAAACAAATATGTGTGTTTGTTGTTGGTGATTTTACCTTTTTTCTCCTCTCATAATTTTTTTCTTCATAAAAAGAAATTTTCATTAAATAGTGTCATAAAACAGATTCATTGTCTTTGATTTCTTTGAACGAGAGCTCTCGTAATTACAATACTTTGAGATTTTCAATTGTTCAACGACAAGTAACGTATCATTCGAATTTCTTTGTTTTAATATTCATTTAATTTCTATATTCGTTCTTTTCCAGGATGGTTGATACTCTTGACAATAAACATTACTGGTAAGCAATTTGATTTTCATATCGACAATAGTCGTCGCTACTTCCCAGTCAGTCGTCTGTTTCTATTCATAACTTATCGACGTCGGCAAGCGACATTGCGCGACCGTGCTATTCACATATATACTTCATCTAGTGAAGACAAAAGTGGATGACGAAGGCGTCGCTATCGTCCGTTCGGTAGAAAAGAGGTCTGGAGTGTATCATAGTCAAGATGGCGATGTAATCGTGAAAGGAAAAAATCGAAAATAAAACAACGTACAATATATATGGATCGAATGTGTTGAGTGTATGTGCTCATCGTATGATATTCTTATACTTTATTACAATCAATGTTCAGGTAATGGAAAGAAATTAGTTTAGCAAGATATTAGCCGAAAAATTCGGTGTGAAATGGGAAAAACCTGTCTGAAAATGTTTGTTTATGTTATTTACATTTGGAGAGAAAATGTTCATTTCGACGTTTCTTGACGGAATTTTCTCGATTTTTCGTGGAATATTAATATCGAGAGATTGTCCAGAGTCTCCCCGTGACGGGCCCTTCATTTTTCAAAAGACCTTGATCGACTTGGGCGTTGTGTGAAGTATTGAAATATGATCGAGGTTGAGAAAGAAACGATCATTTTTCGATTTCTAAACGACGCATTCATCGAAGCAATCGAAAAGCTTCTATAAAAGATTGGAAAAGTTGTCGACAAATGAAGTATGGTTGAAAATTCCCAGTCTAATCGCTTGTTTTTCTCTCGATCGAGTCGGAGAAAAGTTAGTAGAGAGAGACAATTTGCGGTTTTTTTGACAGATCGTCACATGTCAAGGCTAGCAGGTGAAACCTTATTGTCAATTTCGTTTCTACTTTCTCATTTCAGCAATTCCAATACTCAACATCAGTTAAACAGTGATTATCGAACGACACTTGATCATCAGCAATTGAATGACGATGAAGAATCCAATCCAATTGAACAAAACTCTAGTTTATCACATTTCATATCATCAGCGACGAGATTAGACGACGATGAAGAGGATAAACCTCTTCTATCGCGGCAACAGCATAACCAGAACAAAGCAGCAACATCATCAGTAGTACCAAATAAAAATATCTCGCATAGTTCAGATGAATCTGAACAACATCAGGAAAGATTAAGTGATAGTGATGAAGAAAGCGAAGCAAGTGATGATAATGATAATGACGATGATGATGACGATGATGATGATGAAGAGGAAGAAGACGAGGAAGATGAAGATGATGACGAAGCAAGCGAAGACGAAGACGACGATGACGATGATGATGATTTCGACGATAGAAGACGATCGAGAGCAAAATCGAAACGTGGCTTTGGTCAAGCAAAACCCAAAGGCAAACCGAAAAAACAAGTAAATATTTTCTTTGCCATTGACCATCCGATAAACCTATCACGATGATAGGTCTCTTCCTTGATATCAGAGGATAATGGTGTTTATTCTCATTAGTTATGATCACTTGTAGAGCGTGTTATAGAGTTTCCCTTCCATTATTGAATTGAAATATCGAATAGAATTTGTTTATTCAGGCAAATCGTTCGAGGAGTGCTGCGACGAATGCATCGTCCACTCGCAAACGTCAACGAACGTCGTCGTCGACAAGTTTTACATCTGTATCGAAGAAACCTCGTCGTCAGCAATCGGCCGGTGGTGGCGCATCATCGGCTTCATTGAATAAACGAAAGAATCGTCGAACAGCTACATCGAATCCAATCAACTATCACGAAGAATCCGATGATGACGAACTAAACAATCAAGTGCGACGTCGATCGAAGAAACAACAACGTCATTTATCATCGAATTCCGATTCCGATGACGACCAAAACAGTAATAACGATGATGAATCGAATTCGAACGAATACCATCAAGTCAAATCCAACCTTGTCACTGATCTCGAAGTTAATACTGCCAAACGGCAAACCAAAGTGCGCATATCTGATAATCTCTCATCGTCCGGTGAAGGAATGACGCTCGTCGCAGATGAACCATCATCCGAAGTGATCGAAAAAGTTTTGAAAGTACGTTTCGGTCGAAAAGACGCGACTGGTCCGTCAACAACTATCTATAACATTAATGAATTCGGTGATCCCAATGCTGATTATAATGGTGATGATGAAACTCAATCGGATGGTGAACAACAGTTTTTAATCAAGTGGAAAAATTGGTCACATTTGCATAACACATGGGAAAGTCGATCAAGTCTACAGCAATCACATGTAAAAAACTCGCGTATTCTAGAAAATTTCCTCAAACAACATGAACAGACACGATTGTGGCGCCGTGAGAATCTTAACATGGACGAAATCGAAATGTTCGAATGTCAACAAGAATTGAACGACACGGCCTTGGAGGGTTATCAGCTAGTCGAACGTATCGTTGCGCATGAAAAGAATCGTGAACAAGAGAATACGTATGATTATTTATGCAAATGGGACGGTCTACCATATAGTGAATGCACATGGGAAGATGGAAACTTGATATCGAAAAGATTCCAAAGTAAAATTGATGAGTATAACGCCAGATTAACACAACAAGCGGAAGATCTGCAATTGCAACAACAACAAGCCACTAGTGGAAGTGGAAGAAAGAAGGCGGTAGTGACTCGACCACGATTTTCACCGATTACTGTGCAGCCATTGTACTTAGCTCCTGAAGAACCTGAATTCAAACTACGAGATTATCAATTAGAAGGTTTAAATTGGTTAGCACACTCCTGGTGTAAACAAAATTCAGTTATCTTAGCAGACGAAATGGGACTTGGTAAGAATATCGTTCTTTCTCTGCAACTTCAATTCACTTGAGGGTTTGTTTTAGGTAAAACTATCCAAACAATCTCATTTCTCTCCTACGTTTTCGAAGAACATCACGTTCATGGCCCATTTCTCATCGCTGTCCCCTTATCGACTATTCAAGGTTGGCAACAAGAATTTCAACGTTGGGCACCACAAATGAATACTATTATATATATCGGTGATATGGTTTCACGTGAAAAAATTCGTCATTTCGAAATGTATGCATCTGGCAATAAAAAGCAATTGAAATTTCATGCCTTGCTAACAACCTACGATTTTCTCCTCAAAGACAGTAAATATTTATCGTCCATCAACTGGAGCGTCATTCTTGTCGATGAAGCACATCGTTTGAAAAACGATGATTCCATGCTCTATCGAAAATTGATCGAATTCGAATCGCAGCACCGAATTCTCATCACCGGTACGCCATTGCAAAATTCTTTGAAAGAATTATGGTCGCTGTTGCATTTCATCATGCCGAATGATTTCAATGATTGGAATCATTTCGATTCGAAATATTCCTCGTTATTAGCAACAAATGATACGAGTTCCGTGAAACGTTCGAGTGATTTGCATAAAGAATTAGAACCCTTCTTATTGCGACGTGTCAAACGAGATGTCGAGAAATCTTTACCAGCCAAAGTTGAACAAATTCTTCGCGTCGAAATGACACGCTTACAGAAACAATATTACAAATGGATATTGACGCGAAACTACCGAGCGTTGATTAACGAACGCGGTGGAAGTCTGCCATCGTTTATTAATATAATGATGGAATTGAAAAAATGTGCAAATCATGCATTTTTCGTTAAACGTGACGATGAAACCGCTGCTACACTTGATGAGATCATCAAAGGTAGTGGCAAGTTGTTGCTGTTAGATAAATTGTTACTGAAATTACGTGCAAGCAATCATCGAGTTTTAATCTTTTCTCAAATGGTGAAAATGCTCAATATTTTAGCTGAATACTGTAAATTAAGACGATTTCCATTCCAAAGACTCGATGGTTCGATGAAAGGCGAAATACGTCGGCAAGCGTTGAATAGTTTCAATCGTGAATCGTCGGAAGACTTTATTTTCCTTCTCTCAACCCGGGCGGGCGGTCTAGGTATCAATTTAGCTACAGCTGATACAGTCATCATTTACGATAGTGATTGGAATCCGCAGAATGATCTTCAAGCGCAAGCACGCGCACACCGGATTGGCCAAAAAAAGCAAGTTAACATCTATCGCCTTGTCGCCAAACAATCTGTTGAAGAAACGATTATCGAACGGGCAAAACAGAAAATGGTTTTAGATCATTTAGTTATTCAACGGATGGACACGACAGGTCGTAATGCATTTCAAAATTTTAATAATACACCGTCGTCGTCATCGTCATCGACGACAACGGATAATCGTCCATTGACGAAAGAAGAATTGAATACAATCATCAAGTTCGGTGCTGAAGATCTATTTAAAGAAAATTCCAATGAAGAAGGTTCAGTCGAAGAAGAATCGCAAAGAATTGATATCGATGAAATTCTTCGACGAGCTGAAACACGACAAGACGATGATTCCTCGTTACGAAACAGTAGTGAAGATCTTCTTTCTCAATTTAAAATTGCCAATATTCAAACTATGGAAGATGATATCATTGAACCAACCACAGTTGTGAATAAAAATAAAAGTTGGAAAGATATTATTCCTGAATCCGAACGACAAAAGTTCGACGATGAGTGTCTTGCGGAATTAACAGCTGCTTTGCCGCCACGTAGTCGAAAACGTGTGGAATTGTTCAATTCCACCTCCGAATTGGACAACAACAACAACACCAATCGCCAGTCGCATGTTGATATCATTCTGAATGAATTTACCACTAATGAAATCCGACGGTTTATTAAAAGTTTCAAGAAATTTGCGGATCCCCTTCAACGGTTGGATTTAATCACCATGGATGCGGAATTGGAAGATAAATCTCGGCAGGATATCGAAGAACTAGCTAAGCACTTATATAATGAATGTTTAGCAGCCGTTGAGCACTATACAAGTGAATCCAGTCCAACAACAAATACTCAATCGTCCTCGTCACCCAAAGACGAACAGACAACTTCTTCGAACAATCAACGTGACAAAACGCCGACAATACGTTTACATAATGTAAATATCAATGCTCTCCAGTTAATCAACTCGATCCGAGACTTCGAACCATTGAAGAAATTCTTTCTTTCGAACAATGAACAACGAAAGTCGAATCTATTTCCGGCAGGGATTAAGATCAAACCGGTACATTGGTCATGTATATGGTCATTGGAAGATGATAAAGCACTTTTGCGTGGCATTTACGAATACGGTTATTCCAATTGGGAACAAATTAAAATGGAACCAGAGTTGGGACTTTCATCGAAGATTCTTCTCGATGATAAACAATTGAAACCACAAGCCAATCATTTACAAACGCGTGCAGATTATCTTTTACGGTTATTGAAGCAATATTATGCAAATCCGGCGAATAAAAAGAAAGAGACGACCAAGAAGAAACCTCCGACAACACAAGTCTCGAGTAAGAAGACGAAAATATCAACGGAAGATAATGTTAATGGATCGAAACGACAACGACGGACAAATGGACCAACAACGAGTTCGAATGACAAACATCCGAAATCGAAAGAAATTATTGAAAATTCCAGTGGAGACGAAGATGCAACAACGAATAAATCGATGAAAAAGAAAGTTACAGCAACATCTACTTCTTCTTCTTCTTCTTCTCATACTAAACCCATCGAAGAAAAAGTAAAGATATAAAAATGACATTCTCTTTTCTCACATGAAATGTCTAATTTCAGGTCGTCAAATCACAGAAAAATGACGAAGAAAGTGTTTCGAATGATATGTTTCAACAGGTAGGTGCCAAATCGTCAGCCATTGATTTCATCATTTCTTATGTCGTCTTCTTCTAGTGCAAAGAATTACTTCGACCAGTCAAGAAATGGTTTAGTCGACTCGATGCGCCTGAAGAAGCATTCGATTCTCGAGATGATTACAATCGAGAATTCGAGAAATGTTTATTGAAAATCGGTGATCAAATCGAAGCGGTGCTTCAAACGAAAACCAACGACGATTATCGAACCTATCAAGGCCATCTTTGGACATTCGTATCGAAATTTACAACCAAGTTAACTGATGCGCAATTGAAAAAATCTTACCGAACATTTGCGAAAAAACGAAACGATGAAAGTGTACCAGGAAATCAAACACAAAAACCTGCCCAGCACCATCAACAGCATAATTCCTATTCGCAATCGAATACGAAAAATCGTCCTTCGGAACAAGATGAAACCTATCGAAAAGCTGGCTGGGGATCATCTTCGCAGGCGAGTGCGAGCACAACTTCAAGTTCTAATAGTAATCGGAATATAAAAGACGTGCGCCTGAAACACTCGTCATCCATGCCTTTAACAAAATCTTCGAGATTTGAACAAATGAACAATACAATTGGATCGACAAATACTGGCACGACTGTTTCCGATCATGATTCCCATCATCATCATCATCCATATGATCGCAATCGATATCATGCTAGTGGTGGTAGTAATACTAATAATCGAAGATCTTACCATGATTCTACCGGTGATTCTGCATCAGAATATCGTAATAACTATCATCGAGATCGAGACCGAGATCGCGATCGTGATCGTGATCGTGATCGAGACAAGTAAGACATCATTCACTTCAAAATAATTCATTCATTCTCTTGTTTTATTGAAGTAGTTCATCTCGTGGAGCACGTCGTCATGATTCTATGCCTTCACGTTATGATCAATCTTCATATAACAATCGTTCATCATTTCAAAGCAATTTTTCTCAACCGCCTCCACCTTATGATGAATCTCGATCATCAAATCGTTCAGGTGGAAGTAACAACAATAAGACCCGTCCATCACAAAATGCTCCACAGCCTCCATCAGCGCCTCCACCACCCCCACCTCCTCCACCACTTTTACCACCACCGCCGCCAACCGTACCGGGAAATGAACTATTTCAATCAATCTACCTTCAGTACTATGATATGTACATGCAACAAGCTACTGGGCTTTCTTCCTCGTCTCAACCATCGACAGCCAATTCCATGTAAGAGACTATGATTGACTGCTATCTCGATGTTACTGAACGACTCTTTTTTTCTTCGTTTCTCATTTAGTTCTCCGAACAGCTATGCTGAGATGGCTGCTAACTATGCTCGTCAACAAACTCAGTCATCAGCCTCTCAATCATCAAAACAATGATTTCACTTATTCTTTCCATCTCGTCTTATTTGGTCCTCTTTTTGATGTGATACACTTGTCTCGATTGATTCTTGTTCGTTCTCTCTCTCTATTTGTGTTTGGCATGTTTTTTAGTTCTACTATCTGATTCGTTTTCCTCTGTCTCTTCTTCGTATATGGAACTGTTCTCTCAGATGGGTGTAGACAAAGCAAAAAACTTATTTTCTAGGCGTGCTCGACATGTACGTATATATTTCTTGTTGCGTACTTCGGATTTATTCATATATGTACACTCTGTTTTCTTTTTTTCTCTTGATTCTGCGTTTCTTTTTTCTTCTGGTGTTTTTTTCTTCTTCTTTCTTGTGTGCTGCTCGATCAGCCGAGATTCTTTTGTGAACGCACGAAAAGATTCAACAAAAAATAAAACAGTTATTGAAACAAATATCTTCTCATTAATAAAAGCAATCCACGCGAATTGAGTCGTATTGCATCGGTGATCGGTGATAGGAAGAGAATAGCGCATGCTCATGTAGTGCCATCTGGAAGAAAAAATAATGACGCCGCTGCTTACCATTACAAGAATTGGATTCTTTCATTTGTCCATTCATATTTGATATAAAATAATAGATTGAATGTAATCGATCAATTGTTATCCAATCTTTTGTATTTCGTTGATTTATGATGGTTTTTCACGGCGAATCGACGATGATTGTCGAGCAAGTGGATTCGAAATTGGAAAACCAATCGTCATCGCCATGTTTTCATCCGTCGTGTTCGCATTGTGATGTGAATTATTTGAAAACACTCAATTCCGAGATCAATCAAATAACAAACGACACTGACCTTTTCAAATACTCTTCGTCGATTCCATTCGAAAATCAACGTTTAAACTTCTATCGAATCATCGACGAATGGAGATCCGATCGCGTCGAACATGTCTCCTTTATATATCAAAAGAAAAAGAATCAAGTCGACTTAATTTGTTCACAAACATCTCACGAGTACGAACTATTTCGAATAGAGCAGAAAAATTTCTTGAATGAACATCTTTTCCTCCATCCAAAAGCGCTCTATCCTACATTTATTCCCAATGAAATCGACGAATTGAATCAAAAACTATCCCTCACTCGACATTTACTCGATTATTTCGTTCAACCCAAATTAAACCATCTGAAAACATTTCTCAACAAACAGGATCATCACGATGACGAATACGTTAACTACGAGGATGTCTTCAAACGTAAACCCATCTATGAATATCCCTTGTCCACAGATAATCTAGCAATGGCATCATCTACTTCGCATATTCTATTACGAGACGGAGCACATTTGTCTTTGTATAACGAAAAAGAAAAACTTCATCAATTAGAAATTAAAGTTCAACATCCTGGAGATTTCATTCGAGATATTTGCTGGTGTGAATCATTAGGATATTATCTTGTTCTAACTCAATATCTTCTGTTTATCTACGATCCTGATCAATTTACTTTAACACTAGTTGACAAAATCAAACCTATTGATCGAAAGAAGTTTTCCTCGCTAACTTGTTCAGATAACATTATGTTTCTAGTCAATAAGAATGGAGAATGTATTGAACGATGGTCCATCGCAAAGAGTTTCAACTGGAAATTAATCAAGCGTAAGACCAAACACCATTGATTCCTTCACCTCAAACTGTTTTTCATGTTTAGGTTGGCCAGCGGAAGAGTTCTGCGGAGATAATTTTCGTCTAACAGCACGAATACGAGCCAATCATGTAATGTTAGGTGAGGCTCATCTCTTGAACCATAAATCCATAATTTTCGAATGTCTTTTAGCAATTAATATATGCGATTTAAATTTTGGTTATCGTATTTGTCTGTATGATTATCACATGCGATTTATCCGTCAAATCAGTTCGGATTACAATTTACATTTATTATCTTACATGAACGGAAATCAATGGATAGCAACAGATTACAAAGAACGTTTTTATACTTTCAATGATAATGACGAATGTATTCAGACAGTTGTTGAATACAATGGTCAAGGAGATTTGATTCGGAATATTTGCCGATTGGGTCTGAACTATATCGGTGTGAAACTGAAAAGTCGATTGAAAATTTATCAAATCTAATCTTCATATTGATTCTGTGTTTTTTTTGCAAATCTGCATCGCGATGTTGCTATTTTCATTTGTCTCCTCACAATATTTCCCTTTGTTTGTTTTCCGTTGTTACCCGATTTCTTTTTTTCTCTCTCTTTCTCTTTTTGGATAGAACAAATAAACGCGTGTGCTCGCTATGCAAGCGAAATAAACACTTGATGTACATACGCAAGAATATTAATAACAACTGTTGCCAACAGTCAGTCTCTATGCTGGTAGAGACAAACAACACCAACCGGCTTTTTTCTCTCTCTCGACTTCGACATCATCTGATTGAGACTTGTCGACAAGTGAATAGAAAAGAGAAGAAACTTTTCGATTGATTCTGCCATTCACCTGTAGTTCAGATGCTCTTGACAAAAAAAAGGAAAAAGAACGAAGAGAACAGTGTGCGTAGTGCAGCGAAGGAATCGGTGTTGATGGAAACATAAACAGAGTTTCTCTCTGTCTCTCTCTTTTTCCTTTTAAACAACTAAATTCAACGTTGCAACTAGGCAATCAAGAGATCGACAAAGAGAAAAAGCAGTTTCGCACTTCAATTATTGAAAATTCAGACAGGTAGAAACAACGAGATGTTTCGCGTTTTTCTGTTTGACTGTTTCAAGCGATGATATAATCACCATTCGGATTCATTTAGTGCAAATTTTCTTTTAGAAGTTCTATAAATTTGCAGTTTCATTTGCATCACTGAACATTGTTTCTTGGTAATCCAAACGTTGAATTCGTTTTCAAAGTAATCCAACTTGACGAAGATTTGATTAAGCTAACTGTGACTTTCTTTTGTGTAGATGTCTGAAGTTGCAAATGGCAGTGAAGTTTCACCGCCACTTGTTAATTTAAAATGTCAGTTTAGTTTCCGGAAGAAAGCCTTGCTCACTAATGATTTTGTTTGTTTCTTTTTGCTAAATAGCTGATTCGCGACAAAATGGACGCGGCTCTATCAGTACAGCTCAGCCTTCAACAGCAGCTGTAGCTTCTGTAAGAAAAGATTTGCGATGGGATTTACATTTGAACATCGAGATTTAATTTTAGTCGAAAAATAAAGTCAGTGGCACTGATCGTCAACAAGAACTTGCTCGACAAGCAAAAGCTCTTCGAGATGAACGTCGAATCGCAGTATGAATATTGATGAAGAACAAATCTCAAATTTGTATTCTAAATTATGATTTTCATTAACTAGCTCGATGGTCGACATGAATATCTTTTTTCTACGGTAAGATTTCGAATATTTGAGGCGATAGAGTCCATTATCTTGATGATTTTCTAGCTCGCTGAAGCAGTTGGAATTGATTCTGCACAAGTCGAAGATCATATTCTGGGCGATGAAAAAGTACGCACTGATATTTCAACGCGAAATTTGCAACGTTTTTCGTTCTAGTTCGATTGTATTGATGATTTTTTTCTTGCGGGTGGACGACGAGTCTTAATGTTTTGCTATCAAGAACCTAAAGTACATATTTAGAATAAAACCTTCTTTCTCTTTATCGTATACCTATATTTATCGTAGAATCCCGAACAGAACCAACCAGTTTATGGTCGCATGACCAATGCTGGACCGAAAAAACGTGTAATGATTAGTACTGGTGGTGAATCAACGGTAAGAATACACGATATTTCGATTTCTCAATGAGATTTTCCTTTCAGCCATTGACTGGTTCATTGTATTATTTTATTCGACCCAATTCGACAAAAGCAATTACATCAGCAAGCATTTCCAGTGATGTCGTTTTCGGTCAATTAGATGCTTCGAATGGCAAAATGCTCGAATCAATTGACCAGCTATTAGCAAATATAGTTATTCCATTGTTAAACCAATATGAAGTTCGTATTAAACGAAGTCCCTCTGACGGAATCTTGGAACTTTGTTTGTTTTCTTTTGCAGGATTGGGGAGCTTTAAAAAACCGTGGTAATCTCAATGTACAAGACTTTCTCGATGCTATGGGTCAATTCACAGCTACCGTCAATGGTGCCAATGATAATATCGGTAAGTCAAACAAATGAAAAGAGAAATTTATTGTTTTTTTATTGTTTTTTTTCTAGCGCATCAAGTTAAATTGGCACCGGGAGATAATGATAACACTTTATCGACGTTAGCAACACCACATGATTATCAAGTCATGGCAGCTAATAGTGAATTCGTCACCGAATGTGAAAATTTAATGGAGAAATGGTGTAAACAGATCGAAAAGGTACGTATTTCCACAAAACCAATAATAATGTTTACAGTTCTATCTTGTAGATCTTAGCGGAAAGTGAACAGATCCGACGCGAAGCTGATGACGTTGGACGTAAGACGCAAACATTTTTTAAAGTTTCTTTCCCAAAATGAGAAAATCTTCTGTTTTAGCATCAGCTGAATTAACTCATTGGAAACAACGTATGGCGACGTTTAACAACCTTTTAGAACAGATCAAATCTCCCCGATGTCGCGCCGTTGTTGGTGTTCTTCAAATAGTCAAATCGAAACTACTAATTCGTTGGAAAGATCTAGTACGTCCCTTCGAATGATCTCATTTTGTACGTTTCCTTATCTTTATTCGCACAGGATGCTCGAATCACCGATGCTGCCAATGAAGCTAAAGATAACGTTCGATATCTATACACATTAGATAAATTCCTCAGTACACTCGATCGAAGCAATCTCGTAAGAAATCATTCGAACACTTTTTCATTAGAACTTCTCCGATTGCTTTCGATTTAGAATTCAATTTCAGCCAACATTCCTAACCTGATGAACGCAGTTCGAATGATCCATAGTATTTCTCAGTATTACAATTCCTCCGAGCGCATGACATCTTTATTCGTGAAAATAACAAACCAAATGATCAACACATGCAAACGTTACATTCGAAATGGTAACAATCGTCTTTGGGACGTTCCAAAGTAAGGAGCACGGTCAAATGTTCGCCCGTTTTTTTTAATAATTCTTTTCTTTCTAGACAAGAACTCATCGGCCGAATGAACGAAAGTAAAAAGCTGAACGAAGAATATCAAGCGAACTTTCATAAGACCAAAGCGAAATTACAAGAATCAGCGAACGAACGTCAATGGAATTTCAGTGCAAACTATATCTTCGGCAAATTCGATGCGTTCTGCAAACGTCTCGATCGTATTGTCGATGTTTTGAATACCATCGATAGTCTTAGTGGTTTACAGAACATTCGTGTTGAAGGTTTAGAACCGATCGTTGTAAAATATCGTTCAGTTGTCGATGCGATCAAGAAGAAAAACTATGATATTCTCGATCATCGTAAACCAGATGTAAGTAGTTTCATAGATTTGTTTCGGTCTACTGAATTTTCGATGAAATTTTAGTTTGATACTGACTACAATGAATTCAAATCACAAATCGAGTATATCCAAGCTCAACTTCAAATGTTTATTGATTCTTGGTTTCGAAAGTCATACACAGTAATCATTTACGCATAAATTAATGTTTGATTGACATGTTCCGCTTGTAGGTTGAACAATCGTTACTATTTTTGAACAAATTTCAAGATCTCGAAGGTGTGAAAATCGATTTCGCTGATAAATACAATAAGTTATTGCAAAACTTCAGCAAAGAACTCGATGCTGTACGAAAGATCTACGAAAAGAACAAAGAGGATCCACCATTAGCACGAAACTTACCGCCCACCGCCGGTCGAATTATCTGGGCACGACAATTGTACAAACGAATAAGCATTCCCATCAAATTATTGCAAGAGAAAATGGATTTAAACAAAAGTGAAGATGGTAAATTAGTCATCAAGAATTTCAACAAAATTGCGGAAGCTCTACTTCAATATGAAATCTTATTTTATCGTAATTGGGAGCGTAGTATCGAATTGATCAAGAAAGGTATGCAATCAAGTGTTTTCATTCGACATCCCGAAACCAAAGTACGTGATTCGTCATCGATTTCGAAAGAGAAAAATTTCGTTTATTTCTAGGAAGAATACGTGAATTTCGATCCTCAAGTGTTGGAAATGATCAAAGATGCTCAATATTTATCCAAATTAGGTTTGGACATTCCCGAAGTAGCCACAACGTTACTTCGTCAAGAAGATCAAATTCGCCGTGCAAGTGTTCGATTACAAGAACTACTGAATGAAATTAAGCAAACATACGCGACTATTCCAAAAGATTTGTATCCATTATTAAAACCACACCGAGAAAAGGTTGAAGAAGCACTACGACCTGGTTTCGTGGCCATTACTTGGTCATCGTTAAATATTGATGAATGTATGTCTATTTACACATGTTCATTTTCCTTTTAGAATGACATTTTTGTTTAGTTATCAATAATGTTCGACAAGAACTTGAACAATTACGCATTCTGATTAATGATTGCACAAATATTGTACAATGTCGTATTGAAAATGCTTTGCAGACTATTGCTGAAACTCAACTATCAGAACCACAACCAGATCCGATCACACTCGATGAATTTTCGAAATTAACCGATGAATCGTGCCAACATGCGATTAGTTCGATCACACGGCAAACCCTATTGTGTGAAAAGGCTGTTCAATATCTCTTAGAAACGTTGAAAAAACGTTTGAAACCCAACGAACAAGCGCAAATCAAAGAAACCGAAGCTGAATATTACGAATGTGCATTGAAATCCACAACGCCGACGAAAGGACATGTGGCACGATGCAATGACTGTCAACCATGTGCATTCTTCAATCTTCTAACTGTATATTGGAATAAAAACATTGATGCTATTGTTCAATGCACGCGAAGTTCATTGGAAACTATTCGCAAACGTTTACAACAACCCATTCGTTATGTGGGAGAAGAAGTCATACGTGAACAAGTACGAAATCCATTATTTCGTACGGATATTGTTTTATCGATTCCGAATGTGCTTGTCAAACCAAGTTTGGATGATATGCAATCACAATTGAATAAATCAGCGAATACAATGCTGAAAATTGGACAAGACATTCCCGAATGGTTCCATGCGAAGAAACTCCGAGAGATTTTAATCAAGGTATGGTGGAAAACAGAGAGAGAGAGAGAGTAGAGAAAGAGATCGAATTCACTTTTTAGGAAATCGAAAAACAAGCCTTGGATGAAGGTGAAGATGTGAAATTAGCTGTTCAATCGAAAGCACCAAAACCATTACACAAAGTATGATCTTCTTCATAGTGAGAACGTAAGAGAAATCGAAATGTCTTGTTTATCTAGATCATTGCCGAAAATAACGATGTCAAAAAAGGTAAATAGATCGAATTCAGTTCAAATATATAATCTCACTGTTCGTGATTTCTAGTTGTTCTCTCACTCAATTCTGCCATTAGCACATTCAAACCAGATGTTCAAGACATGATGAAGAACTTCACTGGTTTTGCTGAATTATGGGAAAAAGTAAAATTTCAACTCACAGCCCAATCGCTTTCAATCTTACTTTGTTTCTTCAAATAGGAACCTGAACCGACTGTCAAAGCATTTATGGAAACTAAACCTTTGATGGTTGACTTTGAAGCTCTCTTCAAACATTATAAACGCATGGAAACCGATATTGATGAGTTTCCTCAAACTTTTCAAGTCGGTTCAATTGTATTTCACACTGAAAAACTTAAACGCGGCCTAAAAACGGAAATCAACAATTGGAAGATGGCGTACGCGAAAGCGTTGAACGAAAAAGCTGCTCAAGACATGCAAATGATCTTTGATAAAGTCGAAGATATTCAAAAACGTCTCACTCGTCCATGCAATGATCTCGATGATGTTCGAACACACATGGGTGCCTTAGCTGAAATCCGTCAAAATGAAATTTTAATCGATCAAACCATCACACCTGTCGAAGAAACGTACGCGATGTTTAACAAATACGAAATTGCGTTTAACGATGGCAAACCTGAACTCGTCGATACTTTACAATATGCTTGGAAGAAATGTTTACAACAAGGTAAAGAAGTTCAATCAAATCTACTCGACATTCAACCGAAATTTAAACAAAATCTTTTGGATAATGTGTCGACATTTCAAAATGATGTTAATCAATTTGCTGATGATTATGCGAAGAAGTAAGCCGAGAAGAATATGAGATATATGTAATGAATGAATTGATTGCCATTTTAAGGGGACCGATGACCCGAGGTATTCCACCTCGTGAAGCTAGTGATCGGCTAACACTGTTTCAAGCGAGATTTGACGAACTATGGAGAAAATTTGAAACGTACAGCGCCGGAGAAGAATTATTCGGTTTATCAGTTACTGATTATCCAGATTTACAACGAATCAAACGAGTATGAAAAGGACTCTTTCGAAATTCTATAGGAAAATACTTACATTTCTTCTAGGAATTAAGTTTGCTACAAAAACTCTACGGTCTATACAATATTGTCATCGATACTATCAATGGTTACTATGATATCGCATGGGCCGACGTAGACATTGAAAAAATCAATAATGATCTACTAGATTTTCAAAACCGCTGTCGAAAAATGCCCAAAGGTCTTAAAGAATACGAAGCTTTCGATGAATTGAAAAAGACGATCGGTAAAACAAACACTGGCAATCATATTTTCGCTCAATCTCGCATCTGTTCTAGATGACTTCAATGAAACTTGTCCGCTACTTGAAATGATGGCAAACAAATCAATGAAACCTCGCCATTGGGAACGTATCGCAGCTACAACCAGTCACAAATTCGATATTGAATCAGATAACTTTCTCTTACGTGATATCATGGCTGCACCACTATTGAAATACAAAGAAGATATCGAAGTAAATTGATCGATAAGAAACGAATCTTCCCAACTTATTTGTTTCTTGTTAAGGATATTTGTATATCAGCAACAAAGGAAAAAGATATCGAAGCGAAACTCAATCAAGTCGTTGCTGATTGGGGAAATCAAAACTTTCAGTTTAGTACATTCAAAGCGCGTGGTGAACTTCTTCTCAAAGGTGATTCGACCGGTGAAGTAATCGCGCTTATGGAAGACTCTCTCATGGTTCTCGGTTCATTGATGTCCAATCGGTAAGCATCTTCATGGAACAAACATTATCAACTCTTCATTCTGTTTAGCTACAACGCACCGTTCAAAAAGAAAATTCAAGAATGGGTGCAGAAATTAACTTCAACAACGGAAATCATCGAAAAATGGATGGCAGTACAAAATCTTTGGATTTATCTCGAAGCCGTCTTCGTCGGTGGTGATATTGCTAAACAACTACCAGCGGAAGCCAAACGTTTCGGAAATATCGATAAATCTTGGCAGAAGATCATGCAACGTGCACATGAGAATCTAAATGTTGTTAGCTGTTGCACAGCAGATGATACTCTAGCGCAATTGTTACCACATTTGTTCGAACAATTAGAATTGTGTCAGAAATCATTGACGGGTTATCTCGAAAAGAAACGTTTGGTTTTTCCACGATTCTTCTTCGTTTCTGATCCAGCACTTCTGGAAATTCTTGGTCAAGCCAGTGATTCACATACGATTCAAGTAAGTTGTCACAAAACGATTGCATTTCAACGATTATGTGTTGCGTTTTTGGTAGAACCATTTGTTGAGTGTCTTTGATAACACGAAAACAGTGACATTCGATGATAAAGTTTACGATAAAATCCTCGTCTTGAACTCTCAAGAAGGTGAACAAGTACCATTGAAAGATTCAGTCATGGCTCAAGTATGAGTTGACAATTTATTTTCACGCATTGATGGAATGTTTCGTCATTTGTAGGGTAATGTCGAAGTTTGGCTGGGAGATCTTTTGAAAGCTTCACGAGCATCGTTGCACAAAATTATTCGTGATGGTGCGATCGCCATTCAAGATACAGCGTTCAATCTAATGGATTTTCTTAGTAGTTTTCCGGCTCAAGTAAAGAATTGTTATGAGAATTGATTTATTTTCTAAATGAATTGGGTTTAGGTCGGTTTACTCGGTCTTCAAATGTTATGGACACGAGATGCTGAAATCGCATTGAATAATACAAAAGTCGATCGTAAAATTATGCAAGATACCGCAAAGAAATTTCTTGATATCTTGAATGCATTGATTACCAAAACCACAGAAGATTTGTCGAAATTAGATCGTGTGAAAATTGAAACATTGATTACCATTCATGTCCATCAAAAAGATATCTTTGATGAATTAGTATGTCGATCTGCATTGAAAAGCATAACTTTTCATTTCATGAACTTCTAGGTCATCAATAAAACTCGATCACCACTTGAATTCGATTGGTTGAAACAGTGTCGATTCTACTTCGATGAAGATGCCGATATTTGCAGAATTTCAATTACTGATGTCGATTTTAAATACATGAATGAATATTTGGGTTGCACAGATCGTCTTGTCATCACACCGTTGACTGATCGGTAAGCGTTGAAGCTCGACCTATTCAAGGAGATTATTATTATCTCTTTCAGATGCTATATCACATTGGCACAAGCTTTACACATGTCATTAGGTGGTGCACCTGCAGGTAAGAACGAAGAAAAGAAATAGAAAATTTAGTAATCGAATTCGATTTGTTTAGGACCTGCTGGAACTGGTAAAACAGAAACAACTAAAGATATGGGTCGTTGTTTGGGCAAATTCGTTGTCGTAAGTTGTCAAATGAAGCAGACATCGATGAGCTTGATATGTTCATAGGTATTCAATTGTTCGGATCAAATGGATTACCGTGGTCTCGGTCGTATTTACAAAGGTTTAGCTCAATCAGGTTTGTAAACATAGAATCTTTCATTTTTTTCTTAATAATTTCAATCTTGTTGTCATCAAGGATCATGGGGTTGTTTCGATGAGTTCAATCGTATCGAACTGCCTGTACTTTCCGTCGCTGCTCAACAGATCGATATTGTCTTACGTTGTAAAAAAGAGAAGAAACCTCAGTTTATTTTCACTGATGGTGATAACGTCGATATGGATACTGAATTCGGTATTTTCTTAACCATGGTAAACCTGACACATTCGAATCATCGTTCATGTTCAATATTCTCTCTCGAAATTTAGAATCCTGGTTATGCCGGTCGTCAGGAACTTCCCGAAAATCTAAAAATCAACTTTCGTACAGTCGGTGAGTAATTTCGTTCGAAAAATCATCTTCGGTTGCTGTTCATCCAACTCCTTTTAGCTATGATGGTTCCCGATCGTGCCATCATCATGCGTGTCAAACTGGCCAGTTGTGGTTTTCTTCAAAACATCAAATTGGCCAAGAAATTCTATACATTATATAAACTTTGCGAAGAACAGTTAACAAAACAGGTCCACTACGATTTCGGTCTACGAAATATCCTATCCGTCTTACGTACTTTGGGTGCGTTCAAACGTGAGAATCCGACCGATTCTGAAGAAAAAACTATGATGCGTGTTCTGCGTGATATGAATCTTTCAAAACTGGTACGTCGTCATACTGTTTGTCGTCGAAAAGATCATCAGATTTTCTTTCTGCGCATTTAGATCGATGAAGACGAACCGCTCTTCTTATCTCTAATTGATGATTTGTTTCCTGGTATTCAACTTGAAATCAAAGGTTATCCAGAAATCGAAGGAGCTATCAAAACACAGGTAACGATTAATCGAAAGTGATCATAATCACGAACATTTTCTCTTCATTAAATGTAAGACTGAACAAGCACAACTAGTTCATCATGCACCATGGGTATTGAAATTGATTCAATTGTACGAAACACAACGTGTACGACATGGCATGATGACCCTGGGACCCAGTGGTGCTGGTAAAACTAAATGCATCACGTACGAAATGAAGGAAGAAGAAAACTTATTTTTGTAAAATATTGATCTTTAGAATTTTGATGAAAGCTATGACAGAATGTGGTGCACCACATCGTGAAATGCGTATGAATCCCAAAGCTATCACTGCACCGCAAATGTTCGGTCGATTGGATGTAGCAACAAATGATTGGACTGATGGCATCTTCTCTACTCTATGGCGTCGAACATTGAAAACGAAAAAAGTACGAACGGTTTTTATTGAAGAATAATACGAATGTTGTATCTTAGGGTGATCATGTTTGGCTGATTCTCGATGGTCCTGTCGATGCCATTTGGATCGAAAACTTGAATTCCGTCTTAGATGATAATAAGACACTAACATTAGCTAATGGTGATCGAATTCCAATGGCTCCAAATTGCAAAATCATTTTCGAAGTACACAACATCGACAATGCTTCGCCAGCTACGGTTAGTCGAAACGGTATGGTCTTCATGTCTGCTTCAGTTATGAACTGGGAACCAATTGTCAAAGGCTGGCTACTCAAACGTAGTGCCACTGAATCGGATGTTCTACTTGATCTCTATGCCAAATCATTCCCAGGCGCTTTGACATACACTTTACAATCATTGGAACCGAAGATGCCGGTAAGGAATTCGTTTTCTCTTGATATATGAAACATTTCGATATTGACTCGGCGATTTTCGTATTTCTAGTTCCTTGAGAGTATGTACACAAGACAGTCACTTGATCTGCTCGAAGGTTTGATCAGTAAAGACAAAGCTCAACCAGCTGATGTTCTGGGTCGTTTGTATGTATTTGCTTTGATGTGGTCGGTGGGTGCGCTTTTGGAATTGTTTGATCGAAAGAAATTAGAAGAATTTCTAATGGAAAAGAAAAATCTGGATTTACCACCAATTAAAGGCGAAGAAACCATCTTCGAATATGTTGTCAATCCCGAAACAGGCCAATGGCAACATTGGAGTAATCGTGTACCAGAATATCATTATCCGAAAGATTCTATTCCCGAATATTCATCGATTCTCGTACCTAATGTCGACAATGTTCGAACAGATTTTCTCATCGATACCATCGCAAAACAAGAAAAATCAGTTCTACTCATCGGTGAACAAGTAAACCATTGAAACAAATGTCCAATGAATAAGGAAAACACAACATGACATCTTTTGTTTACAGGGTACGGCTAAGACCGTCATCGTCAAAGGTTATTGTTCGAAATACGATCCCGAAGTTCAGCTATTCAAAAGCGTGAACTTTTCAAGTGCTACAACTGCTACCATGGTCCAACGAACAATTGAAAGTTATGTTGATAAACGTGTTGGTACCACATACGGTCCACCAGGTGGAAAGAAGATGACAATCTTTATTGATGATATCAATATGCCAATTATCAATGAATGGGGTGATCAAGTAAGAATGAAGTTATTCTATTCGAGGATTGCGACAATAACACTTTTGTCAAGGTAACAAATGAAATTACTCGACAATTGATGGAACAAAATGGTTTCTATAATCTTGAAAAACCTGGTGAATTTACGAATATCGTCGATATTCAATTCATTGCGGCCATGATTCAACCTGGTGGTGGTCGAAACGATATTCCACAACGTCTCAAACGACAATTCTGTATCTTCAACTGTACACTACCATCCAACGCTTCCATCGACAAGGTCTTCAGTACTATTGGTCTTGGCTATTTCTGTAAAGTATGTCATTCTACAATTTGAATTCAACGAAAAGAATCTCTCATGATTAATTTGCTTTTTAGGAGCGCGGATTTCATCAAGATATTATTAATATCATCGAAAAACTTGTGCCAGCCACAAGAAAATTATGGCAAAAGACCAAAGTGAAAATGTTGCCTACACCAGCTCGTTTCCACTACGTTTTCAACTTACGTGATTTGTCACGCATTTGGCAAGTAAGAATCTTCGCATTTCTCAAGAAAATTCACCTCATACGTCATCGTTGTCATCTGCTAGGGTATGCTCAA
The DNA here is from genome assembly GCA_905250025.1 of Adineta ricciae. NCBI lineage: Eukaryota > Metazoa > Rotifera > Eurotatoria > Adinetida > Adinetidae > Adineta > Adineta ricciae. Next base: position 477,642 of record CAJNOJ010000025.1, read on the forward strand.
TGTTATTTCATCAGTAACTGGAACCAAACTTGACGTTGTCATGTCCTTATGGAAACATGAATGTTATCGTGTTATTGCTGATCGTTTCGTAGCGCAAGAAGATAAAGATTGGTTCGAAAAGACCATTAAAATTGTCGCTGAGGAAGAGTGTGGAGCGCAACCCGCTGCTACTATGCAAGCCGAACCGTACTTTGTTGATTTTCTTCGTGAAGCACCTGAACCAACTGGTGAAGAAGGCGATGACGCAGATCTCGATGCTCCGAAAATCTATGAACCGATTCCATCATACGAATTTCTCAGCGAAAAACTTCAAATGTTTCAACAGCAATACAACGAACAAATCAAAGGTGGCAAAATGGATTTGGTCTTCTTCAAAGATGCCATGACGCATTTAATCAAAATCTCACGTATCATCCGAACCCCACGTGGTTGTGCTTTGTTAGTCGGTGTTGGTGGTAGCGGTAAACAATCACTGACACGCTTAGCGTCATTCATTGCTGGTTATCAAACCTTTCAAATTACGTTAACAAGGTAAATTTAAATAAGGAAGGAAACTTCTTGCATGATAGTTTCTACTTTTCATTCAGATCGTACAATGTTACCAACTTGATGGAAGACTTGAAACTTCTATATCGAACAGCTGGTCAGAAAGGCAAAGGTGTAACATTCTTGTTTACAGACAACGAAATCAAAGATGAAGCTTTTCTCGAATACATGAACAATGTTTTGGCTTCTGGTGAAGTCTCGAATCTATTCGCTCGTGATGAAATCGATGAAATTCTCGGTGAATTAACCCCAGTTATGAAACGTGAATTTCCGCGACGACCGCCTACCAACGAAAATCTTTATGATTACTTTTTAACACGTGTACGTAACAACCTTCATGTTGTTCTCTGCTTCTCGCCTGTCGGAGAGAAATTCCGTAGTCGTTCGTTGAAATTTCCTGCTCTGATCTCTGGTTGTACCATGGATTGGTTTCAACGTTGGCCAAAAGACGCCTTAGTCGCCGTATCAAAACACTTCATCACCAACTTTGATATCGTCTGCACACAACAACAGAAACAAGAACTGATTTTGATGATGGGTGAAATTCAAGATCAAGTTGCCGAAGCGTGTGTCGACTATTTCAATCGTTTCCGTCGTCAAACACACGTCACACCCAAATCGTACTTATCGTTTTTATCTGGCTACAAAACAATCTATGGTGATAAACGTAAGGAAATCGGCAAATTAGCTGAACGTATGAACACGGGCTTGAAAAAACTCATCTCAGCTGCCGAAGAAGTACGTGAACTGGCTAAAGAACTGGAAGGCAAAGAAAAAGAATTGGTCATTGCCAACGAAAAAGCCGATCTTGTCATGCAAGACGTCAATGTAAAGAAATCAGCTGCAACAAAAGTCGCAGAACAAGTCCAACGTGTCGCTGATTCATGTAAAGAACTTGTCGACCAAATTTCTACCGATAAAGCTGCTGCCGAAGCGAAATTAGAAGTTGCACGACCTGCTCTAGAAGAAGCCGAAGCCGCTTTGAAGACAATTAAACCAGCCGATATTGCAACCGTGAAAAAATTGGGTCGTCCACCACATTTGATTATGCGTATTATGGACTGCGCATTAGTTCTCTTTCAAAGACCGATGGATTTGATCAGTATGGATCCCGAAAAACCATGTCCGAAACCATCTTGGAGTGAATCGTTGAAATTAATGGGTGGTAGTGACTTCTTAAACACGCTATTGAATTTCCCAAAAGTAAAAACGGTGAAAAAATATCATTCGAACTTGTTATGTTTTCGTTTATTTCTCTTAGGATACGATCAATGCGGAAACTGTCGAATTACTCCAACCTTATTTGAATATGGAAGATTTTAACCTAGAAACAGCCAAACGTGTCTCAGGCAATGTTGCTGGTCTCTGTTCGTGGGCTATTGCTATGGCATATTTCTATAGTATCAACAAAGATGTATTGCCATTGAAAGCAAACTTGGCTGTTCAAGAAAATCGTCTTGCTCAAGCCACAGCTGGTTATAACGATGCACAAGCTCAATTAGCAGCTAAAATGGCTGAAGTAGCGGTATGTATTTTGTTTTTAGTAATAAACTTTTCATTCAACAAATTCTTTTTCCTCGATTTAGCTCGTCCAAGCTGAATTCGATAAAGCAAATGCGATCAAACAAGTACGTATCTTTAGATTCACTGTACCAACAGATAATTGGAATTGATTTCATCTAGGCTTTACTTGCCGATGCTGAAGCATGTCGACGAAAGATGCAGAATGCTTCGGCTTTGATTGATGGTCTTTCAGGTGAACGTGTTCGTTGGACGGAAGCATCGAAGAGCTTCGAGGCACAAACGGGCCGACTTATCGGTGATGTTCTATTAGCTACAGGCTTTCTTTCTTATACTGGCCCATTCAATCAAGANTAAACGTGTTGGTACCACATACGGTCCACCAGGTGGAAAGAAGATGACAATCTTTATTGATGATATCAATATGCCAATTATCAATGAATGGGGTGATCAAGTAAGAATGAAGTTATTCTATCCGAGGATTGCGACAATAACATTTTTGTCAAGGTAACAAATGAAATTACTCGACAATTGATGGAACAAAGTGGTTTCTATAATCTTGAAAAACCAGGTGAATTTACGAATATCGTCGATATTCAATTCATTGCAGCTATGATTCAACCTGGTGGTGGTCGAAACGATATTCCACAACGTCTCAAACGACAATTCTGTATCTTCAACTGTACACTACCGTCCAACGCTTCCATCGACAAGGTCTTCAGTACTATCGGTCTTGGCTATTTCTGCAAAGTACGTCATTCTACAATTTGAATTCAACAAAAAAAATCTCTCATGATCGATTTGCTTTTTAGGAACGTGGATTTCATCAAGATATTATTAATATCATCGAAAAACTTGTGCCAGCCACAAGAAAATTATGGCAAAAGACTAAAGTGAAAATGTTACCAACACCAGCTCGTTTCCACTACGTCTTCAATTTACGTGATTTGTCACGTATTTGGCAAGTAAGGATCTTCGCATTTCTCAAGAAAATTCACCTCCTATGCCATCATTGTCATCTGCTAGGGTATGCTCAATGTTATTTCATCAGTAACTGGAACCAAACTTGACGTTGTCATGTCCTTATGGAAACATGAATGTTATCGTGTTATTGCTGATCGTTTCGTAGCGCAAGAAGATAAGGATTGGTTCGAAAAAACCATTAAAATCGTCGCAGAGGAGGAATGTGGAGCGCAGCCTGCTGCTGCTATGCAAGCCGAACCGTACTTTGTTGATTTTCTTCGCGAAGCACCTGAACCAACTGGTGAAGAAGGCGATGACGCAGATCTCGATGCTCCAAAGATCTATGAACCGATTCCATCATACGAATTTCTCGGCGAAAAACTTCAAATGTTTCAACAGCAATACAACGAACAAATCAAAGGTGGCAAAATGGATTTGGTCTTCTTCAAAGATGCTATGACGCATTTAATCAAAATCTCACGTATCATCCGAACACCACGTGGTTGTGCTTTGTTAGTCGGTGTTGGTGGTAGCGGTAAACAATCGTTGACACGCTTAGCGTCATTCATTGCTGGTTATCAAACCTTTCAAATTACATTAACAAGGTAAATTTGAATAAGGAATGAAAATTCTTTCATGATAGTTTCTACTTTTCGTTCAGATCGTACAATGTTACCAACTTGATGGAAGACTTGAAAATTTTATATCGAACAGCTGGACAGAAAGGCAAAGGTGTAACATTCCTGTTTACAGATAACGAAATCAAAGATGAAGCTTTTCTCGAATACATGAACAATGTTTTGGCTTCTGGTGAAGTCTCGAATCTATTCGCTCGTGATGAAATCGATGAAATTCTTGGTGAATTAACTCCAGTTATGAAACGTGAATTTCCGCGACGACCGCCTACCAACGAAAATCTCTATGATTACTTTTTAACACGTGTACGTAACAACCTTCACGTTGTTCTCTGCTTCTCGCCTGTCGGAGAGAAATTTCGTAGTCGTTCATTGAAATTTCCTGCTCTGATCTCTGGTTGTACCATGGATTGGTTTCAACGTTGGCCAAAAGACGCCTTAGTCGCTGTATCGAAACACTTCATCACCAACTTTGATATCGTCTGCACACAACAACAGAAACAAGAACTGATTTTGATGATGGGTGAAATTCAAGATCAAGTTGCCGAAGCGTGTGTCGACTATTTCAATCGTTTCCGTCGTCAAACACACGTCACACCCAAATCGTACTTATCGTTTTTATCTGGCTACAAAACAATCTATGGTGATAAACGTAAGGAAATCGGCAAATTAGCTGAACGTATGAACACGGGCTTGAAAAAACTCATCTCAGCTGCCGAAGAAGTACGTGAACTGGCTAAAGAACTGGAAGGCAAAGAAAAAGAATTGGTCATTGCCAACGAAAAAGCCGATCTTGTCATGCAAGACGTCAATGTGAAGAAATCAGCTGCAACAAAAGTCGCAGAACAAGTTCAACGTGTCGCTGATTCATGTAAAGAACTTGTCGACCAAATTTCTACCGATAAAGCTGCTGCCGAAGCGAAATTAGAAGTTGCACGACCTGCTCTGGAAGAAGCCGAAGCCGCTTTGAAGACAATTAAACCAGCTGATATTGCAACCGTGAAAAAATTGGGTCGTCCACCACATTTGATTATGCGTATTATGGACTGTGCATTAGTTCTCTTTCAAAGACCGATGGATTTGATCTCTATGGATCCCGAAAAACCATGTCCGAAACCATCATGGAGTGAATCGTTGAAATTAATGGGTGGTAGCGATTTCTTGAACACACTATTGAATTTTCCAAAAGTAAAAACGGTGAAAAAATATCACTCGAACTTTTTATGCTTTCGTTTATTTCTGTTAGGATACGATCAATGCGGAAACTGTCGAATTACTCCAACCTTATTTGAATATGGAAGATTTTAATCTAGAAACAGCCAAACGTGTCTCAGGCAATGTTGCTGGTCTCTGTTCATGGGCTATTGCTATGGCATATTTCTATAGTATCAACAAAGATGTATTGCCATTGAAAGCAAACTTAGCTGTTCAAGAAAGTCGTCTTGCTCAAGCCACAGCTGGTTATAACAATGCACAAGCTGAATTAGCAGCTAAAATGGCTGAAGTAGCGGTATGTATTTTGTTTTTAGTAATAAACGTTTCATTCAACAAATTCTTTTTCCTTGATTTAGCTCGTCCAAGCTGAATTCGATAAAGCAAATGCGATCAAACAAGTACGTATCTTTAGATTCACTGTAACAACAGATAATTGGAATTGATTTCATCTAGGCTTTACTTGCCGATGCTGAAGCATGTCGACGAAAGATGCAGAATGCTTCGGCTTTGATTGATGGTCTTTCAGGTGAACGTGTTCGTTGGACGGAAGCATCGAAGAGCTTCGAGGCACAAACGGGCCGACTNTGTACACACTTCTCTTGGCGTTGAAAATCGACATGCAAAAAGGAAATGTCAAACCATCGGAATTTCAAGTTTTGATCAAAGGTGGTGCTGCCTTAGATATGAACGCTGTCGAACCTCGACCAGATAAAATGAAGAAATGGTTAACTGATATGACTTGGCTGAATTTAGTCGAACTTTCCAAACTCGCACACTTCTCACAAGTCTTACGACAAGTTGTCAGTAATGATAAGACATGGTACAATTGGTTCTTATCTGATGCACCCGAAGAAGTCACGTTTCCTGAAGCATACTCGACTACATTGGATACATTCAAGAAATTATTATTAGTTAGATCATTTGCACCAGATCGTACATTACCCATGGCCAAGAAATATATTGGAGAATCTCTAGGTGTTCAATACGCTGAAGGTTATATTCTCAATTTAGAAGCTATGTGGCAAGAATCGGATAAACGTACCCCACTTGTTTGCTTCTTATCGATGGGTTCTGATCCAACGGATAATATCTTGAGCTTAGCCAAGAAACAAAACACAGTTTGCGGTACTATCTCCATGGGTCAAGGTCAAGAAGTTCATGCCCGACGTTTATTGCAACAAAGTCAACAAGAAGGCCGATGGATTTTACTTCAAAATTGCCATTTGGGCTTAGGTTTTCTTGAAGAAATGTTAGACACAGTGACGCAAACCGAACAAGTCGCTGATGCATTCCGCTGCTGGTTAACAACTGAACCGCATCCACAATTCTCTATCAATGTTTTACAATCATCAATTAAATATACTTTCGAACCACCCCAAGGTGTCAAAGCTGGTCTCAAACGTACATTTGCTGGTCTAACACAAGTAAATTATCTTACTTTTTCCATTGATACACATTCTTCATGCTGCCAAATGTTCTTTTAGGAAGTTGTCGATGTTAGTAACTTCTTTGAATGGAAAGTTATGTTATACACAGTTGCATTTCTGCATACAACCGTACAAGAACGTCGTAAATTTGGTCCACTCGGATGTACGTTGAGCGAACCATCTGTTCTGTAATATATTCTTGATGTAATAACATTTTTCTAGGGAACATTCCGTATGAATTCAATCAATCAGATTTTTCGGCTACCATTCAATTCATTCAAAATCATATGGATGAAATGGGTTCGAAATGGAATGTCTCATGGCCAACTGTTCGATACATGATCGGTGAAGGTAAAGTCTTTCTATTCGAAATGAGTCTTTCTCTGTTTTCAAATCAATCTTTCTTTTCAAATTTTTAGTTCACTATGGTGGTCGTGTCACGGATGACTTCGACAAACGATTACTTAACACTTATACACGTGTTTGGTTTCTCGATAATATGTTCACGGAGAAATTTGAATTCGCACCGAATTATAAGATTCCGCGTTGTAAAACTATTCAAGAATTCCGTACGCATGTCGAATCTATGAGCTTGTTCGACAGTCCAAATGTTTTTGGTCTTCATCCAAACGCTGATATCACCTACCAGAAGAATACAGCTGATTCGATTCTCGCGACAATCGTTAACATTCAACCAAAAGATGCCGGTGCTGGCGGTGGTGAAACACGTGAATCAGTTGTCTATCGTCAGTGCGACGATATGTTAAGTAAACTACCCGAAGATTATATTCCACACGAAGTTCGAGGTGCTTTACAAAAACAAGGAGCTTTACAACCATTGAACATCTTCTTAAAACAAGAAGTTGATCGTATGCAACGTGTCATCAGCGTTGTACGTAATACACTGAAAGATTTGAAATTAGCTATCGATGGTACAATCATTATGAACGAGAACTTGAAAGATGCTTTGGATAATATTTACGATGCACGTGTACCAGCGACATGGAGAAAAGTTTCGTGGGATTCAGCAACATTAGGTTTCTGGTTTAGTGATTTGTTAGATCGTAACCAACAATTCTTCACGTGGTTGTTCAGTGGACGACCAAATGTGTTCTGGCTTACTGGATTCTTCAATCCTCAAGTAAATTCGTTGCTTCGTAGGATTTTCTATTGATCATGATCTCGTTTAGGGTTTTCTAACTGCTATGCGACAAGAAATTACTCGTAATCACAAAGGTTGGTCATTAGATAATGTCGTTCTTGCCAACGATGTGATGAAAGTGGCCACGAAAGAAGAAGTAACATCAGCACCATCGGAAGGTGTTTACATCTATGGATTGAAAGTTGATGGTGCCGCATGGCGTATGTCTCGTGAAAAAGGTGGTCATCTTGCTGATCCTCCTCCAAAACAACTCTACTCGGACTTGCCAGTCGTACACGTAAGTTACTCATTTTTTCCTTCATTCGCTCCAATACAGATAATCTGATCGCCTAGGTTTACGCAACAAATGAACCTAAGCCGTTGGGCAATTCTTATTACGTTTGTCCAGTCTACAAGAAACCACGACGTACTGATTTAACATATATATTCTCGTTATCATTGAAGATTAATAACAACAATCCGGATTTCTGGTAAGAATTCTGATTTGTAACTTTTCTGTTGGAAAATATTTGTTATATTTAGGTGTTTACGTGGTGTGGCTCTCCTTTGCGATACAAAATAATCAACATAAACGATTCGATATATTTTACTATACTGTTTTGTTATCAAGCAATAGGGAGCTTTATTAATTAATGAAATAGTTTTGCTCCACGTTTGTGTGTGTGTATTATATTTATATTTTTTGTGTTACAGAAATCAACAATAAAAAGCACGAGCTTTCTGATTATAGGACGTTGTTTATTAAAGGGAAAGGAATGATGGGATCAAAATAGCTTTGATTACAAGTCTGATAATCATCTCAATCACATTTTTTTTACTAGGAAAGATAAGAAGTTTCATTGTTCATTTGCTTCAGACTCATGCATTGTCGTTAATGAAAAAAATTGACGTTGCTTAGTTCTCAATGGTCTTGCATTGACTGTTAATGCATTTCTATCAGAAAATATTTTGGTAAAATTGCCGTTTGTGTGAATGCTTTGCAATTTGGGCATGGAATAGTCCGTAACACTTTGCATCATTGTACGTCCAGTGCCTGTATCCCTATTGGATCGATCGACTGGTTCTCGCCATTGAACTCCTGATCGATCAAATCGTGTTGATTGATATGAAGCCTGGAATTGTGTGTCTGCAGTATTTCCTCCACCACGTTGACGAAGAAATTCTAAAATCGCACGTTTGTAATTGCCGAAGACTTCCAACTAAAAGAAAACAATGACTACAGAAAGTAGTTTTTGGAAAAAAACGAACTTGAATATGATCGTGAAGATAATATGTTGTAAGTTTTTCATATTCAACTCTGATCTGTGCAATATCAATCTCACCGCGAGTGACGATGATTCGATTCAAATCGTCTTCGTTTGCTTTAACATTCTGGAAAATTCAAATGAGGAGAAAGCAAATGTATCGATGACAATTTTACTTTAAGACATTTCTTCAATTCATCAGCGAAAAACCGTGCTTGATTGCGAATCAACCGAACTAAAAACATCAAAATTATGATCTAAAGCACAGATCTCTTCATCATAGTCATACTAATAGCGATCAGTGTGTGATAAAGATGTCCTGCAATATTCTTTTGTATAGTTTGTTCAATATCCACATGACTGTATTGCTGATAAGCGGTAAATATTTGTGCCAATTGTGCATTACTAAGCAAATAAATGAGATCTGTTCGATGTTCGATAGGAAAACAAACCTTCTTGTACACAAAAGTCGAACAAGAGTCGATCCATCAACTCGCCATCTCGACTCCGTTTCGAATAATTCTTTTGCATCTTGAATAATTTCATTGTCAACGATAGCCACCTCTTCCGGTCGATTCGATCGAAGAAGAGCAACTAACAAATGTTTCGAATGATCATCACGATCACTGCGAAGATCTTCTTCAATTGTGCTTCGAAACACTAAAGACGAAGCAATATTTTTAGTACATCAGTTTCAAGAGCGTCTTACATTTGAAGTAAGCTTGTCGAACATTTTGAATATGTTGGCTCGTGCGAGTAAAAACAAGTTCAACCAGAACGTTTCGATCGATTGTTGTTCGGTTTAGTATTCGTCGTAATTCAAAACAATCGTGTTCAATCGGAGATAATAATAACAATCTTAGAAATTTACTCAGACTGTCATCAGATATCTTCTCTAAGTCATCACCAAGATTCTAAAAATAGATCAATGATCAAAACACAGAGGAAGTCTCCATTGCTTTCGTGTACTTTTTTGAACAATTGTTTATATTGATCGCGGATTTGTAATCGTTGCGCCAGTGTTCGGCAACAGATAACTCGAATGACACTCAATTCACCGATCGGCGTATCGTTCAACAATCGATGCAATGTTCGACAATCTAAACAAACAAAACACATCTAATGTTTTGATTATATCGCATCTGCTGTCTCAAACCTTGTACAATTGTTGATACCAAATTGTCCTACAAGGAGAAAGAGAGTTTCCATCCAATACCTAATCATTCAGCTTACATTTTCATTCTTCTTCAATATTGAACGTTGTGCGGACTGAATCGTATTGATAGTTGATGAGTCGCGGTAGTTAGACGATAAATCTTGTAATGACGAGCGGAATGTTTCTTTGGGTAAGGAAGATTGGTGCGAAAGAGAGGTGAAATCACTTTCATGAATGGTCACACGTTTGGCTGTATGATTTTGATGATGGTTCAATCGTTCTCGATATTCTTCTATTCTTTGTTTGTGTATCTTTCGAATACGTAATGCGTCATCCAACTGTTTTTCCCGATCTCGAATTAATTGGTTCAGTGTTGTTAAATATCGTTCTTTTTCTAATCTTGACTGATCACTGTATGCAGCAGTGTTTTTCGTCTTGATCTCTTCCATTGTGAAAACGATTTTTCTTTGCTTTTCTCGCTCGATCGTGATCTGTTGTTGAATTTCTTTCAGCGATACTTGGTACTGTTGTAATTGAACTTCATGATCTCTCGTCACTGTTGGCATAGGTCGAGTTTTATTCAATTGAAGACGATACAATTCCAATTCAAAGTTTCGGTGTAATTCTTCTCGGTACACTTCGATTTTCTTTTCGTATTCCTGCCGAATACGTTGTAATTCTTGACTTAATTGATCTGAGAAATACGTCGACGATTGAAAACCAGCTACTTGGGAAATATCAATCGATCGTCGTTCTTCGTCAATTGCAGTCGTCCGAATATCTTCATTGGTGATCTTTTCATTTCGTAAGATTTCAAGTTCGGCTTCTAAAGTCTGTTTAGCAAAATTTTCTTCGTCGAGTAGATAACGTAAGCGAGTTTTTCGGGCATGAAGTGCTTGATTCTTTAAAAGATAAAATTTACTTTCGTCATCTAAATTTCGTGTCCGACGATGAAGAAATTGAGCTTCAGCGTTGTTCTGAGCAATTCGCTGTTCATAATTGAATAATTCCTGACTGGTTTGATCTCGTTTGGCTAAGATATATTTATATTGTTCATCATGGCTTGGTATCTTCTTATCCAATGCGTTCGCTTTCGTTTCTAATGCTGATTTGGACTGGCTACCTTCGTACAAGAGTTTCTTGGCATTTTCCAATTCACTTTTATACATTTTTTCGATAATCGAACGATTCTGATGAATATTCTTTTCCAGCCATTCAATTTGCAAAAGCTGAGCACGATTATGTGTTTCTAAACTACAACATCTCAGTATAGTCACACACAATACTTCAGTCAGTTTCGACAACTCCCGATGCTCATCAATGATACGTTCACCATTGATGCTATGCAATGATGGAATAGTTGTGAAGTTCGGAGGTTGAACAAGTGTTGCGAGACCAAGGTCGTTGGTTGTTACAACTGCATGGTTCGTGCCAACATTTGACCAAGCTATACCGCGAAAAGGACCTTGAAAAGCATTCGGCGCAATTACACGTGGTCGAATGTATTTTATGCCGGACGCATCATCGTCGGACCTTGTCGATTTTGTTCGCTGATACATATCGGGTTGATATTTACTATCATCAAACTTTGCAACAGTTTTCGTAGTCATTTTTCATCAAATAAACACATAAAGATCTGGACACACGTGACAGTTTAGCTTTTATCAACGACTTGATAACAATACAACGATTTTTTTTACTTTAATTTTGGTTGAATACCACAGATAAGGTTATTTTGGTTTTACATTTTGGACTGTCTTTATTTGTCTTTTCTTTCTAGTCTACTATCAACCTACTTCATCAAAAAGAACGACATCTTGTTTAGCTCGAATTCACGAGCAAGAGAAACTCTATGCTTTTCTCTTGTCATTGATCATTTGAGATGAAGTCCTTGATAGTCAAGAACAACATATCATCGTGAGAATGTTTATCTGCGGTGTTGTTGTTAACCTTCGATGATCTTTCAATAACATTTCAGCAAAGCAGCGCGATCATATCGATTGTTGTCATTAGAAATTCTCATAAAAAAAACGTAACAAAACAAAATTCTTTTCAAGTTAATAAAGAAACAATTTTCCTACAAAAAAATGAACGAACAAACTGTTCTGATACTACTAGAAAACACACGCACGCACGCACACACATTCTTGCTGAGATAACGTATATTTCGTAGAAGATCAATCAGATACATCGTCAAAATAACGACATTGAGGCAGTGAATCAATGCTGAGATATTCTTTAGCTAGATAGATAAGAAATCAACAGAAATAATGTCGTGTTTCAATGAAAATGTCTTACATTTCGGAAGTTTCTTTGCTGCTACATGTAATTTTTCTACAAAACTTGGAATTCCTATACGAAATCAACGAAAGCAATGAATTTTAGACATTGATTAGATTTACCACTCTGCGCTATGTATGAGTAAGTCGATGTTGGCATGGAAGCTTTGGCATCTTCATGATAGGTTAACAAAAACATCATTCCTTTCTAGAAAACAGACAGAGAACGAATTCGAAGAGCAAATTTCCGTTTGTCTAACTTCATCGAGTTTTGTTTTCGATTGGATGATCATCGATGATTCATATTTATTCACTCGAACACATTTCTTATCACTATGAACATCAGGATGATCGATTGAATGACATTTGATAATAATTTTCGGTGGGAAGTTCGCAGATGTATCCAAACAGTATCGTCGGACGTAAAGGTAATCACGATGGTTAAATGGAAATGGAAATTTTTGTGTCCAATGAACGATATCACTCTGCGAATTCTCATTTGTCTCAACTACCGACAGACGCAAAGCGTGATCATCCCATTTCATTCGGTAATCAAGATCGAGCTGCAGACAAAAAGCAAATCCACATAGAAGATTCAGTTAGCAAATGAAAACTTACTTACTTGTACTTGGAAGAATACTAATGCAGATATATCGTTGAATGTGCCGAAAACTAAGTAGATAAACAAGGAATAATCGAGAATGACCGTGAATTGAGTCTTACTTTTGTATGAATACACTTGAAGATCGTCGTCATATTTACGAAATAGCATCAGATGATCTTTGCGGAGGAGTTTTTCCCAACCGAGCGATATCAATATATCCTCGATTTGACCGTTCGTCATGTTTAGTAGATAATCGTCGGAAGTGGCTTCTTGTCTAAACAAATCTCTTTTGTCAAGGAAAAGATTGACGATTTGACGTTCACTTACAATTCTCTATCACTGACTCCATCATTCTCCCATGAGAACGCCGTCGCTGCAGCGGTCAATGCTCCGATGACAGATGATGCGAATACAGTTGATTGTGAATGAGATTTGGATTGTGAATGTTTCCATCGGTAATCATTATCATTCGTTTTCTTCGAGTTAATCTGCTCGATTTTACGATTATTAATAAATAATAGTGAACTAAGCGAAAGTTTATATCGGTGTCGTTTACATTCGTTGCAAACGAGCTTTATCGGCCATTTCTTCATCGATGTCGAACATCGAAGAAACCATTCAATCCACATTTGTCTTTTTCTAGAAAAAAATCAACTTTTACTATGAAATATCCTTGTAAAAATAGTTCAATCGATTACAAACAAAACAAATTAAATAATATTATTTCATTACTCTTCACACATATAGCAAAACAAACAGAAAAAAAAATATCAAAATCGAACTTTCTCTTTCAAGATTAATTCGTAGATATCTGGTGTTAATTTCTCGTATGCTTGTTTTTGTTGATTTAAATAATAGATGTCTTCGGTAATTCGGCTCAGATCATAACCTTCTTCTTGGAAGACAGTTTTCTTCACTTTGAAAGTTCCAGTCAATTCGATATGTTTTGTGAAACGTAGAAAACATGGCCGCGCATACGAAGGTAAACCTTGCTTTTTCAGCTCATTCGCTATGGTTGATATATTGATTGGCGATGAAGGATCATCAAGAATCACAGCCATACCAGCTTTGCCTTCGCATTCTATACGAAATGGAATAAAACGAGATTTTCAGATTGCTCGTATCGAGTCAAACGAACAAACCTGGAATAGACACTCCGAAAACCACGACGTCGTTGCGTTTGAGAATAGTCATAAGAATATTTTCCACTTCAACAGTTGAAACATTCTCACCTTTCCAACGAAATGTATCACCGGTTCGATCACAAAAGTAAAGATATCCATATTTATCTGCATAAATCACATCACCTAATCGGAAAACGAAGGTATTCGATTCGAAATCGAAATCATTTTCATTCTTACCAGTGTTAAATACTTGATCACCGATTTTGCAAACATTATCGATAATCTTTCGATTTGTACCTGAGGCATTATTCACATAACCATCGAAAGCATTGAACACACTCTTTTTTATCAGTCCTACTAGTAAACCACGTTCTCCTGCATTGCACGGGATGCATAGTTTCGTTTTTTCATCACGCAATGGTTCCATTGTTTCAGGCTCGAATCGAATAAGAAACGAACCAAGAATACGGGGAACGATGATGGAAGAAAATCCACAAGCACCAGGATATGAATCAATATTAACTATCAAAACAACGAACTAATACACGAACATTTTATTTTTAAAGGGAGAAACTTACAAAAATAAGCATTGCTTTCCGTTGCACCATAGAATTCATAAATATTTTTTATGTTAAAGCGTTTAGAAAACGACATCCATAAATTTTGTCGAAGACCATTTCCCGAACAGAACTTAATCGAATGTTTCTGATCGAATTCACTCGGCGGTTGAGCAAGTAAAAATCGACACAATTCACCAACATAGGTAAAACCCTAACAAGTTAAACTACAAATACTTATCAAACAGAAGAGCTTACAAACTTACTGTACATCGATATTTAACACAATCTTTCCAGAAATTCGATGCAGAAAACTTCTTTCGTATTACGGTTGTACAACCACCGACAAGACTAAATAATTTTCGAAGAAAATCTTCCCTTACCCCATTCGATATTGATTTGTACATACCTGTAGGTGATACAAACCCAACCACCTGTACAAAACAAACGAATTCTTTCCTATTCGTTGACGAAGAACAAAACTTACCAAGTGAATGATAGAGTGGAAGTGTGTTGTACATGATATCTGTAGGTTTGATACCTGTCCCACAAAGAAAACCAAATGTACCGAGAAGAAATCTGTGAACAAATAAAATGAAAACGACGTTGTTCGAAAGTTTACGTTCAACTAACCGTGAATGTTTAATCACTGCTGCTTTGGGTAAACCAGTGGTACCCGACGTGAAAATATAGAAAACAGGATCTAATCAAAGCACAATTCAATATTCAATTCAATCAAACAAAGGTTATTGTTGGTTAGTATACGTTTTAAGTCGTATGGAAGAGGTTTAGGTGGCTGGGTTGAACATACTTGCAATTGGTCATACAATTGAATTGATTCAAAGGAAGTGGATGTTTCATTTGTTGTTATTGATTCTTTTGGATCGAATAGATAAACTTTATTGATACCTAATTCGTTCAATTCATTTTCAATTTCTATATCAAATTAAGCTGAAAGTCATTCATTCAATTCGACAAATCATTTTACCTGAAAGAATGTGCGTTGATGTTATAACACTTTTGGCGTTCACTGTACTAATGGAATGAATAAGTGGCTTTCCACGAAGATTTGTATTGATGAGCGCAGTTATACAACCAATTTTGCTCATTCCCACCCAAACGCACGGATACTCCAGTGAATTCTCTAAAATAAGTGCAATGATATCACCATGCTTGAAACCTTCCGCTGAGAAGAAGTTTGCCAATTGATTTGTTAAATCTTCAATCTTAATGAAGAGAAACTTAGAAAACAGATTGTCTTTATTCTTCAACTAACTTGCTGAAACGAAAGAGATTTGTCATCAAGAATCAAACACGCTTTTGATTGATACTGTTTGACATTGCCGCGGAATATTTCTATGAAGTCTCTTTTTCGGAAAACATTATACTTGAGCAGAAGATGATATTTGATCAAAATGTACAAGCCGACAAGATCACGAGGTAGAGTCTTAATCACAATAAATACAAATTCGAATATTCGTTGAGTGAAAGACCAGATCTGATCAAACATCTAGAATAACAAGTCACAAAGTAAAGAAACATCGAAGAATTGTACGTAGAAGCAAGGCCATATCTCAACTCGTACCCCGACGAGAGTAGTCAATGAGTAGATGTTTTTATATAAATTTCATGAGAACAAACTAATGTATCTCAAAGTCCGTACTTGATTTACTGAGAAAGAAAAGAAAAATTCTTTATTCTTCGAAAAAAAAAACAAGAAAAAGAGCCAAAAAGAACGTACGAAACGTATGTTGATGATATATTCAGGGTCAAAGTACATCCACACACAATTCGAACCTTTTTTCAAAGTCGTAAAATACAGGCACAATGTGTGTTAATATGTTTACAGAGAAGAGAAAAATGAGAGCGAGAGGAAAAGAAAACGAATGAGAGAAAGAAAAAAACAGAATGATAATAATAGTTCGAAGCAGAAGTGATAAGTTACACACAAAACATATAAAACACTGTTGTAACGTTTGATTTGCCTTCATCTAACAAACGTAATCGCCGAAATCTCCCCGAAAATCAATATCAATACGACAGATTGGACATCGTTTACTTTGAGTTAACCATCTATCAACACATTCAATGTGAAATAGATGCATACACGGTAAACGGCGAACATCATCATTATGATCGAATTCACATAAACATATAGTACATTTTTCATCTGTTGATATCGTTCGTTTTTCATATTTATATGATAGTGTACGTGCATTAATATGTTCTTGATTTGCACCTATATTACCACCATTATTCAGGCCGTTTAATTGTTCTTCCATACGGAGTAATTCTTCGACGACATGTTCGGCACGTTCGCTGTTTAGGAACGGATGATGATGATGGTGATGATGATGATGACTACGCAGAAGGAGTGGATTCCGAAATGGACGAAATAGTAAAGGTGTCGACGGCCATTGATTATTCTGTGAGGTCGTATTTATTGCCACGTGCATACTCGGATTAGTTGTACCTAATGTCAAATTATATGTATTCGTCGATGATGATGGTGATGCAGCCGTTGCTGGTTGTATTGTTAAATGAGCATGAATATTATTATTTGTTGTTGTTGCTGTTGTTGGATGAGTAAGAATAGCATGTAATTGTTGATTAGCAGTAAGGATGGTAGTTGTAGGTGAAGAAACGGATGGCGACGTTTGATGTTGAAATGAACTGAGTCGTTGTCGACGTAGTTCGGATGTTAGTTGTTGACGATACTGATGACGTAAGTGAGCAGGATTGTGATTGTGGTTATGATTATGATGATGATGATGAAAATGAAGATGTTGAACAGGTGGAGGTTGTGGAAGAGATGCGAGCGCAACTAAATCAATCAGGTAACGTAACAATATCTCTTGTATAAAAATAAACTTACCGGCACTTGCAGCAGCAGCAGCGAGAGCGACGGTTTGTTGAGTCGTTGCTGTTAGCGTTGGAATAACATTGGGAGTTTGATTGGGAGGATAGACAATAAACGGTGATATAGATGTAGCTGAAGATGAATTGGATCCGTTGGATGGAGTGATGACTGTAGACGTGTTTGGTGTACGATGAGAACATGAACACGATGAATTCGAAGGATTTGGCGTCGGTAGAGCATGTCTTCGAGAGGATAGAAGTTGTCGAGGAAAAGTTGAAGATACTGTTGGAGTTGTCGACAATGCTTGTGATTGTTGTTGTTGTTGCTGTTGATACTGTTGTTGATTCGCATAAAGTGCGGGATGATACGAAATCGATCTGAATTGTTGTTGTTGTTGTTGCTGCTGCTGTTGGTGGATAGATCGAAAGTGATTCATATGAGTAGTCATATTTGATGGTAATAATGAATCTTGTTTCGTTTGATCAACAATCATACTATTACTATTTGACAACAGCGATGATGAAGATGGTCTTTGCCCGAACAAAGCATTCGGTGATTCATCATCATCCTCATCGTCATCGTCGTCTTCGTCATCATCTTCATCGCTATCATCGCTTGACTCTACACTCGTCGTGACCGTTGTTGTTTGTCGTCGCTGACTATCCATTCCATTTGCTTCATCATATAATGAAGCAGTTACAGCAGCAGCTATGCATGCCGCGGCAGTCGCGCGTGATGACGCCAAATCATTTGTTGTTGTCGATGCTGACGAAAGGATTCGTCGCGTAGAATTACTNACTTGTACACACTTCTCTTGGCGTTGAAAATCGACATGCAGAAAGGAAATGTCAAACCATCCGAATTTCAAGTTTTGATCAAAGGTGGTGCTGCCTTAGATATGAACGCTGTCGAACCTCGACCAGATAAAATGAAGAAATGGTTAACTGATATGACTTGGCTGAATTTAGTCGAACTTTCCAAGCTCGCACACTTCTCACAAGTCTTACGACAAGTTGTCAGTAATGATAAGACATGGTACAATTGGTTCTTATCTGATGCACCCGAAGAAGTCACATTTCCTGAAGCATACTCGACTACATTGGATACATTCAAGAAATTATTATTAGTTCGATCATTTGCACCAGATCGTACATTACCTATGGCCAAGAAATATATTGGAGAATCTCTAGGCGTTCAATACGCTGAAGGTTATATTCTCAATTTAGAAGCTATGTGGCAAGAATCGGATAAACGTACACCACTTGTTTGCTTCTTATCCATGGGCTCTGATCCAACGGATAATATCTTGAGCTTAGCCAAGAAACAAAACACAATTTGCGGTACGATCTCCATGGGTCAAGGTCAAGAAGTTCATGCTCGACGTTTATTGCAACAAAGTCAACAAGAAGGCCGATGGATTTTACTTCAAAATTGCCATTTGGGCTTAGGTTTTCTTGAAGAAATGTTAGACACAGTGGCACAAACCGAACAAGTCGCTGATACATTCCGCTGCTGGTTAACAACTGAACCGCATCCGCAATTCTCTATCAATGTTTTACAATCATCAATCAAATATACTTTCGAACCACCCCAAGGTGTCAAAGCTGGTCTCAAACGTACATTTGCTGGTCTGACACAAGTAAATTATCTCACTTTTTCCATTCATACAAGTTCTTTATGCTTCCAAATGTTCTTTTAGGAAGTTGTCGATGTTAGTAACTTCTTTGAATGGAAAGTTATGTTATACACAGTTGCATTTCTGCATACAACCGTACAAGAACGTCGTAAATTCGGTCCACTCGGATGTACGTTAAGCGAATCATCTACTTTGTAACATTTTCTTGACCGAATAACATTTTTCTAGGGAACATTCCGTATGAATTCAATCAATCAGATTTTTCGGCTACCATTCAATTCATTCAAAATCATATGGATGAAATGGGTTCGAAATGGAATGTCTCATGGCCAACTGTCCGATACATGATCGGTGAAGGTCAGTCTTTCTATTCGAAATGAGTCTTTCTCTGTTTTCAAAGCAATCTTTTTTTTTCAAATTTCTAGTTCACTATGGTGGCCGTGTCACGGATGACTTCGACAAACGATTACTTAACACTTATACACGTGTTTGGTTTCTCGATAATATGTTCACGGAGAAATTTGAATTCGCACCAAATTATAAGATTCCACGTTGTAAGACCATTCAAGAATTCCGTACGCATGTCGAATCGATGAGCTTGTTCGACAGTCCAAATGTTTTTGGTCTTCATCCAAATGCTGATATCACCTACCAGAAGAATACAGCTGATTCGATTCTCGCTACAATCGTTAACATTCAACCAAAAGATGCCGGTGCTGGTGGTGGCGAAACACGTGAATCAGTTGTCTATCGTCAGTGTGACGATATGTTAAGTAAACTGCCCGAAGATTATATTCCACACGAAGTTCGAGGTGCTTTACAAAAACAAGGAGCTTTACAACCATTGAACATCTTCTTAAAACAAGAAGTTGATCGTATGCAACGTGTCATCGGCGTTGTACGTAATACATTGAAAGATTTGAAATTAGCTATCGATGGAACAATCATTATGAACGAAAACTTGAAAGATGCTTTGGACAATATCTATGATGCACGTGTACCAGCAACATGGAGAAAAGTTTCGTGGGATTCCGCAACATTAGGTTTCTGGTTCAGTGATTTGTTAGATCGTAATCAACAATTCTTCACGTGGCTGTTCAGCGGACGACCAAATGTGTTCTGGCTTACTGGATTCTTCAATCCTCAAGTAAATTCGTTGCTTCATAGGATTCTCTATTGATCATGATCTCGTTTAGGGTTTTCTAACTGCTATGCGACAAGAAATTACTCGTAATCACAAAGGCTGGTCATTGGATAATGTCGTTCTTGCCAACGATGTGATGAAAGTGGCCACGAAAGAAGAAGTAACATCAGCACCATCTGAAGGTGTTTACATCTATGGATTGAAAGTCGATGGTGCCGCATGGCGTATGTCTCGCGAAAGAGGTGGTCATCTTGCTGATCCTCCTCCAAAACAACTCTACTCGGACTTACCAGTCGTACACGTAAGTTACTCATTTTTTCCTTCGTCCGCTCCAATACAGATAATCTGATCGCCTAGGTTTACGCAACAAATGAACCTAAGCCGTTGGGCAATTCTTATTACGTCTGTCCAGTTTACAAGAAACCACGACGTACTGATTTAACATATATATTCTCATTATCATTGAAGATTAACAACAACAATCCGGATTTCTGGTAAGAATTCTGATTTGCAACTTTCCTATTGGAAAATATGTGTTATATTTAGGTGTTTACGTGGTGTGGCTCTCCTTTGCGATACAAAATAATCAACACGAACGATTCGATATATTTTATTATACTGTCTTGTTATCAAGCAATAGGGAGCTTTATTAATTAATGAAATAGTTTTGCTCCACGTTTGTGTGTGTGTATTATATTTATATTTTTTGTGTTACAGAAATCAACAATAAAAAGCACGAGCTTTCTGATTATAGGACGTTTTGTTTACTACGGGAAAGGAATGATGGGATCAAAATAGCTTTAATTACGAGTCTAATAATCATCTCAATCACAATCTTTTTAATAAGAAAGATAAAAACTTTCATTGTTCATTTGCTTCAGACTCAGGCATTGTCGTTAATGAAACAAATTGACGCTGATTAGTTCCCAATGGTCTTGCATTGACCGTTAATGCATTTCTATCAGAAAATATATTGGTAAAATTGCCTTTTGTGTGAATGTTTTGCGGTTCGGACATGGAATACTCCGTAACACTTCGCGTCATTGTACGTCCAGTGCCTGTATCTCTATTGGATCGATCGACTGGTTCTCGCCATTGAACTCCTGATCGAAAGAATCGTGCTGGTTGACGTGAAGTCTGGGAGTGTGTGTCTGAAGTATTCCCTGCACCACGTTGACGAAGAAATTCTAAAATCGCACGTTTATAATTGCCGAAGACTTCCAGCTACAAGAAAACAATGACTATAGAAAATAGATTTTGAGAGAAAAACGAACTTGAATATGATCGTGGAGATTATATGTTGTAAGTTTTTCATATTCAACTCTGATTTGTGCCATATCAATCTCACATCGAGTGACGATGATTCGATTCAGATCGTCTTCGTTTGCTTTAACATTCTGGAAAATTCGAATGAGGAGAAAGCAAACGTATCGATGACAATTTTACTTTAAGACATTTCTTCAATTCATTCGCGAAAAATCGTGCTTGATTGCGAATCAATCGAACTAAAAACATCAAAATTATGAACTAAAACACAGACCTCTTCACCATAAGCATACTAATAGCGATCAGTGTGTGATAAAGATGTCCTTCGATATTCTTTTGGATAGTTTGTTCAATATCCACATGACTGTATTGCTGATAAGCGGTAAATAATTGTGCCAATTGTGCATTACTAAACAAACAAATGAGATCTGTTCGATTCTCGATAGGAAAACAAACCTTCTTGTACATAAAAGTCGAACAAGAGTCGATCCATCAACTCGCCATTTGGACTCCGTTTCGAATAATTCTTTTGCATCTTGAATAATTTCATCATCAACGATAGCAACCTCTTCTGGTCGATTCGATCGAAGAAGAGCAACTAACAAATGTTTCGAATGATCATCACGATCAGTGCGAAGATCTTCTTCAATTGTGCTTCGAAACACTAAACACGAATCAATCTTTTTAGTTTATCAGTTTCAAGAACGTCTTACATTTGAAGTAAGCTTGTCGAACATTTTGAATATGTTGGCTCGTGCGAGTGAAAAGGAGTTCAACCAAAACGTTTCGATCGATTGTTGTTCGGTTTAGTACTCGTCGTAATTCAAAACAATCGTGTTCAATCGGAGATAATAATAACAATCTTAGAAATTTACTCAGACTGTCATCAGATATCCTCTCTAAGTCATCACCAAGGTTCTAAAAGTAGATCAATGATCAAAACACAAAGTAAATTTCTATTGCTTTCGTGTACTTTTTTGAACAATTGTTTATACTGATCGCGGATTTGTAATCGTTGAGCCAGTGCTTGGCTACAGATAACTCGACTAACACTCAATTCACCGATCGGCGTATCGTTCAACAATCGATGCAATGTTCGACAATCTAAACAAACAAACACATCTAATACTTTGATTATATCGCATCTGCTGTCTCAAACCTTGTTCAACCGTTGATACCGAATAGTCCTACAAGGAGAAAGAGAGTTTCCTTCCAATATCTAATCATTCAGCTTACGTTTTCATTTTTCTTCAATATTGAACGTTGTGCGTACTGAACCGTATTAGTAGTTGATGAAACACGGTAATTAGACGATAACTCTTGTAATGACGAGCGGAATGTTCCTTTTGGTAAGGAAGATTTGTGCGAAAGAGAGGTGAAATCACTTTCATGAATGGTCAGACGTTTGGCTGTATGGTTTTGATGATGGTTCAATCGTTCTCGATATTCTTCTATTTTTTGTTTGTGTATCTTTCGAATACGCAATGCGTCATCCAACTGATTTTCTCGATCTCGAATTAATTGGTTCAGTGTTGTTAAATATCGTTGTTTTTCCAATCTTGACTGATGATCACTGTGTGCAGCAGTGTTTTTTGTCTTGATTTCTTCAATTCTGAAAACGATATTTCGTTGCTTTTCTCGCTCGATCGTGACCTGTTGTTGAATTTCTTTCAACAATTCTTGATACTGTTGCAATTGAACTTCATGGTCTCTCGTCACTGTTGGCGCAGGTCGAATTTTATCCAATTGAAGACGATACAATTCTAATTCAAAATTCCGGTGCAATTCTTCTCGGTACACTTCGATTTTCTTTTCGTATTCCTGTCGAATACGTTGCAATTCTTGACTTAACTGATCTGAGAAATACTTTGACGGTTGAAAACCAGCTACTTGGGAAATATCAATGGACTGCCGTGCTTCGTCGATCGCAGTCGTCCGAATATCTTCATTGGTGATCTTCTCACTTCGTAAGATTTCAAGTTCGGTTTCTAAAGTCTGTTTAGCAAAATTTTCTTCGTCGAATAGGTAACGTAAGCGAACTTGTCGGGCATGAAGTGCTTGATTCTTCAAAAGATAAAATTTACTTTCGTCATCTAAATTTCGTGTCCGACGATGAAGAAATTGGCCTTCAGCGTTGTTCTGAGCAATTCGCTGTTCATAATTGAATAATTCCTGAGTGGTTTGATCTCGTTTGGCTAAGATATATTTATATTGTTCATCATAGCTTGGTATCTTCTTATCTAATGCGTTCGCTTTCGTCTCTAATTCTGGTTTGGACTGGGTACCTTCGTACAAGAGTTTCTTGGCATTTTCCAGTTCATTTTTATACATTTTTTCGATAGTCGAACGATTCTGATGAATATTATTTTCCAGCCATTCAATTTGCAAAACCTGAGCACGATTATGTGTTTCTAAATTACAACATCTCAGTATAGTCACACACAATACTTCAGTCAGCTTCGACAACTCCCGATATTCATCAATGATACGTTCACCATTGATGCTATGCAATGATGGAATAGTAGAGAAGTTCGGAGGTTGAACAAGTGTTGCGAGACCATGGTCGGCGGTTGTTACAACTGCATGACTGGTACCAACATTTGACCAAGCTATACCGCGAAGAGGACCTTGAAAAGCATTCGGCGCAATTACACGTGGTCGAATGTATTTTATGCCAGACGCATCTTCGTTGGACCTTGTCGGCTTTGTTCGCTGATATACATCGGATTGATATTTACTATCATCAAACTTTGCAACAGTTTTCGTATTCATTTTTCATCAAATAAACACATAAAGATCTGGATACATGCGACAGTTTAGCTTTTATCAACGACTTGATAACAAAACGACGATTCTTTTTACTTTAATTTTGGTTGAATACCACAGATAAGCTTATTTTGGTTTTACATGTTGGGCTGTCTTTATTTGCCTTTTCTTTTTAGTCTACTATCAACTTACTTCATGAAAAAAACGACATCTTGCTTAACTTGCATTCACGAGCAAGAAGAGCTCTATGTTTTTCTCTTGCCATTGATCGTTTGAGATGAAGTCCTTGATAGTCAAGAACAACATATCATCGTGAGAATGTTTATCTGCGATGTTGTTGTTAACCTTCGATGATCTTTCAATAACATTTCAGCAAAGCAGCGCGACCGTATCGACTCTTCTCATTAGAAATTCTCATAAAAAAGCATAACAAAACAAAATTCTTTTCGAGTTAATAAAGAAATAATTTTCCTACAAAAAAATGAACGAACAAACTGTTTTGATACTACTAGAAAACACACACACACACACGCATTCTTGCTGAGATAACGCATATTTCGTAGAAGATCAATCAGATACATCGTCAAAATAACGACATTGAGGCAGTGAATCAATGCTGAGATATTCTTTAGCTAGACAGATAAGAAATCAACAGGAATAATGTCGTATTTCAATGAAAATGTCTTACATTTCGGAAGTTTCTTTGCTGCTACATGTAGTTTCTCTACAAAACTTGGAATTCCTAAACGAAACCAACGGAAGCAATGGATTTTAGACATCGATTAGATTTTACCACTCTGCGCTATGTATGAATAAGTCGACGTTGGCATAGAAGCTTTGGCATCCTCATGATAAGTTAACAAAAACTTCATTCCTTTCTAGAAAACATACAGAGAACGAATTCAAAGAGTAAATTTTCGTTTGTCTAACTTCATCGAGTTTGGTTTTCGATTGGATGATCATCGATGATTCGTATTTATTCACTCGAACACATTTCTTATCACTATGAACATCAGGATGATCGATTGAATGACATTTGATAATAATTTTCGGCGGGAAGTTCGCAGATGTATCCAAACAGTAACGTCGGACGTAAAGGTAATCACGATGGTTAAATGGAAATGGAAATTTCTGTGTCCAATGAACGATATCGCTTTGCGAATTCTCATGTGTGTCAACTACCGACAGGCGCAAAGCGTGATCATCCCATTTCATTCGATAGTCAAGATCGAGCTGAAGACAAAACGTAAATCTACATAGAAGATTCAGTCAGCAAAGGAAAACTTACTTACTTGTACTTGGAAGAATACTAATGCAGATATATCATTGAATGTGCCGAAAACTAAGTAGATAAACAAGTGATAATCGAGGATGATCGCGGATTTCGTCTTACTTTTGTATGAATACACTTGAAGATTATCATCATATTTACGAAATAGCATCAGATGATCTTTGCGGAGGAGTTTTTCCCAACCGAGCGATATCAGTATATCCTCGATTTGACCGTTCGTCATGTTTAGCAAATAATCATCGGAAGTGGCTTCTTGTCTAAATAAATCTCTTTCGTCAAGGAAAAGATTGGCGTTTTAACGTTCACTTACAATTCTCTATCGCTGACTCCGTCATTTTCCCATGAGAAAGCCGTCGCTGCAGCGGTCAAAGCTCCAATGACAGATGATGCGAACAGAGTTGATTGTGAATGAGATTTGGATTGTGAATATTTCCATCGGTAATCATTATCATTCGTTTTCTTCGAGTTAATCCGCTCAATTTTACGATTATCAATAAATAGTAGTGAACTAAGCGAAAGTTTATATCGATGTCGTTTACATTCGTTGCAAACGAACTTTATCGGCCATTTCTTCATCGATGTCGAACATCGAAGAAACCATTCAATCCACATTTGTCTTTTTCTAGAAAAAGAATCAACTTTTACTATGAAATATCCTTGTAAAAATAGCTCAATCGATTACAAACAAAACAAATTCAATAATATTATTTCATTACTCTTCACACACATTGCAAAACCGACAGAAAAAAAAAATGATCAAAATCGAACTTTCTCTTTCAAGATTAATTCGTAGATATCTGATGTTAATTTCTCGTACGTTTGTTTTTGCTGATTTAAGTAATAGATGTCTTCGGTAATTCGATTCAGATCATAGCCTTCTTCTTGGAAGACAGCTTTCTTCACTTTGAATGTTCCAGTCAATTCGATATGTTTTGTCAAACGTATAAAACATGGCCGCGCATACGAAGGTAAACCTTGCTTTTTCAGCTCATTCGCTACGGTTGACATATTGATTGGCGATGAAGGATCATCAAGAATCACAGCCATGCCAGCTTTGCCTTCGCATTCTATACGAAATGGCATAAAACGAGATTTTCGGATTGCTCGTATCGAGTCAAACGAACAAACCTGGAATGGACACTCCGAAAACCACGACGTCGTTTCGTTTGAGAATAGTCATAAGAATATTTTCCACTTCCACAGTTGAAACATTCTCACCTTTCCATCGAAATGTATCACCGGTTCGATCACAAAAGTAAAAATATCCATATTTATCTGCATAAATCACATCACCTAATCGGAAAACGAAGGTTGTCGATTCGAAATCGAAATCATTTCACTCTTACCAGTGTTAAATACTTGATCACCGATTTTGCAAACATTATCAATAATCTTTCGATTTGTACCTGAGGGATTATTCACATAACCATCGAAAGCATTGAACACACTCTTTTTTATCAGTCCTACTAGTAAACCACGTTCTCCTGCATTACACGGAATGCATAGTTTCGTTTTTTCATCACGCAATGGTTCCATTGTTTCCGGATCGAATCGAATAAGAAACGAACCAAGAATACGAGGAACGATGATGGAAGAAAATCCACAAGCACCAGGATATGAATCAAGATTAACTATCAAAACAACAAACTAATACACGAATATTTCATTTTCAAAGAGAGAAACTTACAAAAATAAGCATTACTCTCCGTTGCACCATAGAATTCATGAATATTTTTTATGTTGAAGCGTTTAGAAAACGGCATCCATAAATTTTGTCGAAGACCATTTCCCGAACAGAATTTAATCGAATGTTTCTGATCAAATTCACTCGGCGGTTGAGCAAGTAAAAATCGACATAATTCACCAACATAGGTAAAGCCCTGACAAGTTAAATTACAAATACCTATCAAACAGAAGAGCTTACAACTTACTGTACATCGATATTTGACACAATCTTTCCAGAAATTCGATGCAGAAAACTTCTTTCGTATTACGGTTGTACAACCACCGACAAGACTAAATAATTGTCGAAAAAAGTCGTCCCTTACTCATTCGATGTTGATTTGTACATACCTGTAGGTGATACAAACCCAACCACCTGTACAAAACAAACGAATTCTTTCCTATTCGTTGACCAAGAACAGAACTTACCAAGTGAATGGTAGAGTGGAAGTGTATTGTACATGATATCTGTGGGTTTGATACCTGTCGCAGTAAGAAAACCAAATGTACCGAGAAGAAATCTATGAACAAATCAAACGAAAACGAAGTTCTTCAAAAGTTTACGTTCAACTAACCGTGAATGTTTAATCACTGCTGCTTTGGGTAAACCAGTGGTACCCGACGTGAAAATATAGAAAACAGGATCTAATCAAAGCACAGTTCAATATTCAATTCAATCAAACAAAGGTTATTGTTGGTTAGTATACGTTTTAAATCGTATGGAAGAGGCTTAGGTGGTTGGGTTGAACATACTTGCAATTGGTCATACAATTGAGTTGTTTCAAAAGAAGTAGAGGTTTCATTTGTTGTTATTGATTCTTTTGGATCGAATAGATAAACTTTATTGATACGTAATTCGTTCAATTCATTTTCGATTTCTATATCAAATCAAGTTGAACATCGTTCATTCAGTTCGACCAATCATTTTACCTGAAAGTATGTGTGTTGATGTTATGACACTTTTGGCGTTCACTGTACTTATGGAATGGATAAGTGGCTTTCCGCGAAGATTCGTATTGATGAGCGCAGTTATACAACCAATTTTACACATTCCCACCCAAACGCACGGATACTCCAGTGAATTGTCTAAAATAAGTGCAATGATATCACCATGCTTGAAACCTTCTGCTGAGAAGAAGTTTGCCAATTGGTTTGTTAAATCTTCAATCTTAATGGAGAGAAACTTAGAAACTAGTTGTCTTTGTTTTTCAACTAACTTGCTGAAACGAAAGAGATTTGTCATCAAGTATCAAACACGCTTTTGACTGATACTGTTTGACATTGCTGCGGAATATTTCTATGAAGTCTCGTTTTCGAAAAACATTATACTTGAGTAAAAGATGATATTTGATCAAAGTGTACAAGCCCACAAGATCACGAGGTAGAGTCTTAATCACAATAAATACATATTCGAATATTCGTTGAATGAAAGACCAGATTTGATCAAACATCTAGAATAACAAGTCACAAGGTAAAGAAACATCGGAGAATTGTACGTAGTGACAAGATCATTTCTCAACTCGTACCCAGCGAGAGTAGTCAATGAGTAGATGTTTTTATATAAGTTGCATGGGAGCAAACGAACGTATCTCAAAGTCCGTACTTGATTTACTGAGAAAGAAAAGAAAAATTCTTTATTCTTCGAAAAAAAAACAAGAAAAAGAGCCAAAAAGAACGTACGAAACGTATGTTGATGATATATTCAGGGTCAAAGTACATCCACACACAATTCGAACCTTTTTTCAAAGTCGTAAAATACAGGCACAATGTGTGTTAATATGTTTACAGAGAAGAGAAAAATGAGAGCGAGAGGAAAAGAAAACGAACGAGAGAAAGAAAAAACAGAATGATAATCATAGTTCGAAGCAAAAGAGATAAGTTACACACAAAACATATAAAACACTGTTGTAACGTTTGATTTGCTTTCATCTAACAAACGTAATCGCCAAAATCTCCCCGAAAATCAATATCGATACGACAGATTGGACATCGTTTACTTTGAGTTAACCATCTATCAACACATTCAATGTGAAATAGATGCATACACGGTAAACGACGAACATCATCATTATGGTCGAATTCACATAGACATATAGTACATTTTTCGTCTGTTGATATCGTTCGTTTTTCATACTTATATGATAGTGTACGCGCATTAATATGTTCTTGATTTGCACCTATATTACCACCATTATTTAGGCCGTTTAATTGTTCTTCCATACGGAGTAATTCTTCGACGACATGTTCGGCACGTTCGCTGTTTAAGAACGGATGATGATGGTGGTGGTGATGATGATGACTACGCAGAAGAAGTGGATTCCGAAATGGACGAAATAGTAAGGGTGTCGACGGCCATTGATTATTCTGTGAGGTCGTATTTATTGCCACGTGCATACTCGGATTAGTTGTGCCTAATGTCAAATTATATGTATTCGTCGATGATGATGGTGATGCAGCCGTTGCTGGTTGTATTGTTAAATGAGCATGAATATTATTATTTGTTGTTGTTGCTGTTGTTGGATGAGTAAGAATAGCATGTAATTGTTGATTAGCAGTAAGGATGGTAGTTGTAGGTGAAGAAACGGATGGCGACGTTTGATGTTGAAATGAACTGAGTCGTTG
The DNA here is from genome assembly GCA_905250025.1 of Adineta ricciae. Lineage (NCBI taxonomy): Eukaryota > Metazoa > Rotifera > Eurotatoria > Adinetida > Adinetidae > Adineta > Adineta ricciae. The sequence continues at coordinate 507,382 of CAJNOJ010000025.1, forward strand.
TCGACGTAGTTCGGATGTTAGTTGTTGACGATACTGATGACGTAAGTGAGCAGGATTGTGATTGTGGTTATGATTATGATGATGATGATGAAAATGAAGATGTTGAACAGGTGGAGGTTGTGGAAGAGATGCGAGCGCAACTAAATCAATCGAGTAAAGTAAAAATATATCTTGTTCCAAAAGTAAACTTACCGGCACTTGCAGCAGCAGCAGCGAGAGCGACGGTTTGTTGAGTCGTTGCTGTTAGCGTGGGAATAACATTGGGAGTTTGATTGGGAGGATAGACGATAAACGGTGATATAGATGTAGCTGAAGATGAATTGGATCCGTTGGATGGAGCGATGACTGTAGAAGTGTTTGGTGTACGATGAGAACATGAACACGATGAATTCGAAGGATTTGGTGTCGGTAGAGCATGTCTTCGAGAGGATAGAAGTTGTCGAGGAAAAGTTGAAGATACGGTTGGAGTTGTCGACAATGCTTGTGATTGTTGTTGTTGTTGTTGTTGTTGTTGATACTGTTGTTGATTCGCATAAAGTGCAGGATGATACGAAATCGATCTGGACTGTTGTTGTTGTTGCTGTTGCTGGATAGATCGAAAGTGATTCATATGAGTAGTCACATTCGATGGTAATAATGAATCTTGTTTCGTTTGATCAACAATCATACTATTACTATTTGACAATAGCGCCGATGAAGATGGTCTTTGCCCGAATAAAGTATTTGGTGAGTCATCATCATCCTCATCGTCATCGTCGTCTTCGTCATCATCTTCATCGCTATCATCACTTGACTCTACACTCGTCGTAACTGTTGTTGTTTGTCGTCGCTGACTATCCATTCCATTTGCTTCATCATATAATGAAGCAGTTACAGCAGCAGCTATGCATGCCGCGGCAGTCGCGCGTGATGACGCCAAATCATTTGTTGTTGTCGATGCTGACGAAAGGATTCGTCGCGTAGAATTACTAAATGCATCGTTATCATCATCATCTGAAGAACATTCTTGAACTTGTAATTGACGAGAAGATACNGTTGTTGTTTGTCGTCGCTGACTATCCATTCCATTTGCTTCATCATATAATGAAGCAGTTACAGCAGCAGCTATGCATGCCGCGGCAGTCGCGCGTGATGACGCCAAATCATTTGTTGTTGTCGATGCTGACGAAAGGATTCGTCGCGTAGAATTACTAAATGCATCATTATCATCATCATCTGAAGAACATTCTTGAACTTGTAATTGACGAGAAGATACTATAGATTGAAAGAAGAAAAAAAATTGATTGTGTTTCGTTTTTCTTTTGTTAAAAAACCTTAGTTTACCTGTTGATGATTGTATAGGACGAAATCGTTTCGGTAGACTACGACCATCGTTTATCGTTGAATTGGATGAAGAGAAATCATATTCGTTTGATATCGAACGCTTCTTACGATTATTTGTAGATGTTGAGGATGCTATTGAATTTGATGTTGACGAATTATTACAAAGATTTTCGTAGTAATTACGAATAAGTGTATTACTATTTGAGACGATCGAAGCTGCTGTAGTAACAGTCGTCGATTGTTGATCATTGGTCGGCAGTGACGAAGGAATTGTTGGAGTAAATTTATCGAGTAACGTCTTATAACGTGGTAAAGTTGTTGTTGTGGCTGCATTGGTCGCTGTTGACGATGATGGAGTTGACGAAGAAGGTGAATCTGTTGCAAAAGAAAAATGATTATTTATTTCAAAGAAGAAGAAACAGCAACAACAAATCCTTACCACTGTATGTGTGCGTAGTAACAGCATAAGGCGTTGGTGGTCGACCGTTTCGAGATAGATCATTGTTATTTTGCGTAGTACCATTAGTAAGAAAATCATTTAATGTTGTAGGATTAACGTTTTGTTGATGGTGAATGAGAAGAGCGGCGGCTGCAGCAGCTGGTTCGACAGCAAGAAATTCAGCGAATGCAGCATTCATTGCGGATGCGACTTCTTCGGGACTAACGATCGACGATTGATGTTGTTGTACGGCACTCATACGTAGGTATAAGCGTATATCGATGTATGTGTATATGTGCCGACACTTTTATTTTTTATTGTTTTTTCTTGAAGAAAAAAAGATCGATTTAGAAATCGTTTGAAATCAATAAAAAAAACAACAAGGATATTTCAATCTTTGTGGTTTTTTTTCTGCCTTCAAATATATATATATATTCTCTTGTCTTGTTTACTGCATTCAGAAATATACGACGAACGATTCACTCAATCCTTAGCCTTGTTGCTCGATTTTCTCGTCCAGTACAAAATATAACGACAACGTTCGCTTGCTTGGTTGCTTGCCCTCGTTACTATTGCTGCTTCTCTTTTTCTTTTTTTTCTTTTTTTCTTTTCTTTCGCTCGTCGCCCGTTGCTCGGAGAATAAGAGAGTGCATAGCAAGCACACTAGCGCGCGCGCGTGTGCACATACTCGCCCTCGCGCTCGCGATAACAAATGTTTTTCTTCGATGTACTATGCATCGATGTGTGTGTGTGTGTGTTGTTCATCTCTGAAATCTATTTCTCGACCGTCGTTGTGTAGCTTCGTTCTTTCTCTCCTTTTTCTTTTCCTCTCTNTCTTTCGCTCGTCGCCCGTTGCTCGGAGAATAAGAGAGTGCATAGCAAGCACACTAGCGCGCGTGTGTGCACATACTCGCCCTCGCGCTCGCGATAACAAATGTTTTTCTTCGATGTACTATGCATCGATGTGTGTGTGTGTGTGTTGTTCATCTCTGAAATCTATTTCTCGACCGTCGTTGTGTAGCTTCGTTCTTTCTCTCCTTTTTCTTTTCCTCTCTGTCTCCGCCTTCCCCCATTTCTGTGCCTTTCTCGTATGCACATACGCTCGAGAACAATTTTGACAAAAAAAAATTGGAGAAGAAACACGAGTGAGAAAAAGAAAGAGGCCATATGGTGCCGGGACCCTTTTTTTTTTTCTCTAAAATAGGTACGAACACTTCGTTCGGTTGAAGAGAGAACAAGTGCAAGCAATAGAAAGAAAAGAGAAGCAACTGTAATGAACATACTATCATAATTTTACTATTTTGTTCGATCTATACGAAGGACATACTTGTAAAAAGTGCTGCATGATAAGAAAACCAAGAAGTAGCGTGAAGTTTTCTCGAGAAACTCTGTACTGATCAACAGTGTCATGATGACGGTAGTCTAAGTGCAAAAAGAAAACGATCAATAGACGAATAGATAGATATTTGGTACAGAATATGTAAAGAAGAGGCAAGGCAAGAAAAAGAGCAGGGATAAACGACTGATGAGGAGAACAACCTTTTTATAACGTACACACACACACACACACACATTCGGCTCGAGCACGCATAGCCATGAATGTCGAATGCGCCGCAAGTAGAGACGACGACCGTCGAGCAAATCATGAATGATGAAGGGAACGAGGATGTATGTATGTGTGTGTGTGTGTGTGTGTGTTTGTCACAAGGAGAGAAGAAGAGAAGAAAACGAGAAAAAAAGACGTGCAAGGAAGATTTTGGAGACGTGTACACCGTGAGAGAATCATACATCAATATATTTCTCATTACGGTTTCTTTTTTCAAACAATTTTTTGTCTATTCAAACACGCATTATCAATAAATGAAAACACTGAGAAAAAGATCGTATCAAAACGTTTTTCTTCTATTTCTCTTTTACTTTTAGGTTTCTATAAACGAGATTAGAAAGAAAAAACAACACAAACAAAAGAACAAAAAGAAAAATGAACAATTAAATTAATAGAAAATTTTTCTCTCGCCTTTGAAGTTGTCAATACATTAATTTCTTCGTCGTTGCTGATGTTGTTGTTGTTGTTGAGGGTTTTCGAGACTTTCGTGGTACTGTTGAATGATTTTACTCGATATATCGGATCGGACTGGACAGTATCGAGTATATTCCATCGAAAATTCTCCTTTACCTTGTGTATGTGAACGAATATCCGTCGAAAATCCAAACATGTCATTCAATGGAATCTATCAACGATAATGAACATTCCCGTTTGCTTTTCAAAGACAAAATTCGTTTTACTTCAGCTAGCATTGTAAACCAATCTTCACGTGGTTCAATTCCGGATATGATACCAAAACGTTTGACAACTAAGGAGGTGACAGCGCTTTGAAATTCCAGCGGAGCGTTGATTTCCACTAGCATAACCGGTTCAATCAACTGCCATTGACCGTGATCTTGCGCTAGATTGAAAAGAATAAATCAGTCGTTCGAATCGGTCAGCTTACTTTGTCTTATGGCTCCTTCGGCAGCTAACATAAATGCAAGTTCATTCGAATCAACAATATGATTATCCCCTAAATATACATAATCAAATATAATTGAAAACTAGATTCCTTTCTCGTACCATCTAATAGACGAAATTTGACACCACTAATTTTGTTTCCACTTAGAGAACCTTTTTCATAAGCACGAGCCAATCCCTACAAGAAGTAGAGCATAACAGTGGCAACGTTGTTTATTACATGAGAACTTCAAATGCAAAACCTTTTTAATTGCAGGGATAAACTGCGACGGTACATTTGTTCCGGATGTTTCGTCAGAAAATTCTAGAAAGAAAGGAAAAAAGAACGTTTGAAGTTACATACTGAAAAACACTTTTGAATACGTACCAACTGTGGCGAATTTATCGGGTGATAATGGCTGAAAGGAAATACAATAAAGATGAACGACTGTAGGCTAGTTACGAGGAATTTACTTCGAGAATGCCAATAACGCGACCATATTGACCTGCACCGCCGGATTGTTTCTTGTGAAGATAGTCAAATCTATGGGGAAGAATAAAATAGATGAGCATGATGTAGTTTTATTCTTCTTACTTGATAGGAGCAGCGAGACATTCTCGGAAAGAAACTTTTGGTTTACCCATTTGAATTTTGACGCCATATTCACGTTGAATACGCTACAGAAAGCGAAAAGTTCATTAATTATCTTCAATATAAATATGTACTTGTGCGTAAATATCTAATTGTAATTCTCCCATGCCCATAGCGATTGATTCTTTGTTATCTTCATCATAAACAATACGGAATGTCGGATCCTCTCGTGTGAATCTTTAGAGAAAAAGAATAATTAGTGAAAAACTTCGATGTCTTCGATGAATTCTATGTACCGAGCTAAAGCCGAGGCAAATTTTTCGACATCGTTTGTTGATAAACACTTGATGGACATAGAAATAACTGGATCAGGCACAAAAATTGATTCCTATTTGAAATGTAAGGATATTTTGTCATTTTCATTAGTTTCATGTACGCACCATACTGATCCGATAAGCTTTATCATTGACAAAAGTGTCACCAGTACCACAATCAAGACCATAAAATGCGCAAATGTCACCTGCATAAGCTTCTTCGACTTCCTACAACGAATGAAATATTAGTGAGACATGAAGAATGAACAATTCATACTTCAGCTTTGTTCGAATGCATACGAACGAGTTTTGATACTCGCGTTCGTTTCATTGTACGCATATTGTAAAGTGTATCACCACGTTTAACACCACCTTGATACACACGTACGTATGTTAATTGTGTTGCACTAGTATTTCGACCACCGGCCTATGTTCAAATTTGAGAGTATTGTTGTCTGTATGATTGCAAAGGTTTACTTCGATTTTAAAAGCAAAACCAACAAATGGTGCAGCAAACGAGCGCGTGGGATCGAGTTTGATCGTCTTCTTTTCTTTTCTATGCAATCAACGATTCAAATTTTAGAAGCAACAAATCTATTCATTCAGTACCCTAGTTCGTCTAAGGCTATGTTTTCGACTTCAGCTGGATTTGGTAAATAACGATAAACATTGTCAAGTAGTGGTTGCACGCCTTTGTTTTTCAAAGCTGAGCCAACGAAAATCGGTTGAAATTTACGATTTATGACACAACGACGAATGGCATCCTTTTGAAGAAGAAATCGTGTTTGATTTGGAAGGATATCTATTGACATACATGGATTTGTTGTTCAGTCGGTTGTTCTTCGTTGAGAAACATTTCACCAAGTTCATCATCGACACCGGAGACCGTTTCTATGATGACGAATAGGATAATAATCAACTCACGTCCATCTTATTCAAGGCGATTGGAAGAGTCACTTACCGATTAGATCACGTCGTCTATCTTCAGCTTCTTTTTTATACTCTTCAGGAATCTCTTCTATCGAGATTTCTTCGCTAGAATCATATGAACATCCATACGATAAGTATGATCCTGTGGAGATAATAATCGTACCCATGTGGACCATTAAAGTACATTGCTTTTCGTTCGATGAGATCGATAATACCTTTGAAGTTTCCTTCTAAGCCTATCGGGATTTGTACAAAAGCAGCATTGTGACCAAGTTTAGCTCTAAAATGAAAGCAAACCGATTCAAATCAACAGAGACAATGAAATAGCAAGTGTTTACTTCAACTGTCCCATAGCTCGAGTAGGATTAGCATTCATACGATCGAGTTTATTGATAAAAGTAAGAAATGGTACTCGATATCGATTCAATTGCCTATTAACTGTCATAGTTTGTGACTGAACACCACCCACACCGCAAACAACAAGCACAGCACCGTCAAGTACACGCAACGAACGTTCTACTTCAACAGTGAAATCAACATGGCCTAGAACGAATGAGTAGATCATAATACGAACTAAAATCATAGATCATTGCTTTACCTGGCGTGTCGATAATATTTATATTATGACCTTTCCACTCAACGTAGGTCGCGGCCGATTGAATGGTAATACCACGTTCACGTTCGAGTTCCATTGAATCCATAGTTGCACCAACAGAATCTTTACCTTTAACCTAGAAGCAATGATAGTCGTTTTGATTGACGACAATCATCGTTCTTCTTACTTCATGCATTGCTTGGATACGTCCAGAATAGAAAAGAATACGTTCCGATAAAGTTGTCTAAATCCAAACATGATTATTCAAGAATTACATCGATGAGAAAAGTAGCAAATATACTTTTCCTGAGTCGATATGTGCAGAAATTCCGATATTTCGAATTTTTTCCAGAGGATAATGTTTCTAGAGTACAAAGTAAAGTGATTCTATCGTATTAGTGAATCTATAGTTACAGATTCTCGTTTGACAGCATAAGTTCGAAACGGTATCCATCGATACTAACGTGAAAAACTTAAATAAGGTTTTTGAAAGAAAATCAAATAGATCTACCTGTTTGAGAAGATGAGAAAGTATTCGAGGTGTCATTGTTGTCACACCTGGTTGAAATGTTTCTTTTCTCTGAAAGAAAACCGGAAAATCAATCAGTTGTAGATCATATTCGAAAGCAAAGTCCAATTTGTACAACATGGTAAACCTAAACCTCATGCCATTCACAGATAAGTAGTTGATAACCTCCTCCGATAGTTTCTAACGATGATAGATGACGCTCTTCGTTGGTGCGGAAAAGGTACTTGAAAAGTGCACTCGCATCCAAACCATTGATGACCTTTTTGTCCGAGTAACTAGGAAAGAGATTTACGAACCATCTGATATCTCGTTTAACAGTACGAATACTTGATCGAACATGCACATAAGTTATGTATGAACGTAATGATGAAAATAAAATACAATTCGTAAAGGAAAAGCACCTTTATGTATCTGTTCGTTCGACAAAATACTCTTTTCTATATTTGATCTTGAGAGGTATTTTCATGACTTTTTAAAAAAGAAAAGTTATACTCGTATGAGTGCTCATCCGTACCACACTGTCAACTTTTCGAAGAGGGTACGATCGTACTATCTGACCAACACTTTATTCGAAAGAATGAAAAAGTCTCGAATGTTCTCACAATCCATTCCGTCAGTGCTGATGATGCCTCATGCATGCATGATTTTGAATGTCCTGAAAGCAAACGTAGTTAATTCTTTCAAGAAATGTAATGATGACAAGGCATTTTGTGCTTTTATCTACGTCGATAGACGAGAAGCAGTATATAAATACGGAGAACAGAATCGATCGGCACACGTGTTACTTTTGCGTTTCTGTTTCATAATGAAATTTTGAAAGCGCTCACATGGAACGATTGCCAGTAATTTTTTTGCTTTTACTGGTGAGAAAACGCGCCCTTTTTTAACATTTAGTTTTTAGCAAAACCACATTTTTCGAAATTATACCTTTCAGATGTCCCAAACAATTACCATCGACTCTTCAAAAATAACAATTCCTATTATTGGTTATGGCACAGGAACCAAATGGTATTCCGGCGATAATTCCAAACCAATCGATAAAAATTTAGTTAAATCAGTTCATGATGCATTATCAGTCGGTTATCGTCATTTAGACGCCGCTGAAGCGTACGGAACTGAAACATCCGTCGGCGAAGCATTACGTACGCAATCCATTGCACGAAATGAAATTTTTATTACTTCGAAAGTGTTCAAAAATATCGGAAACATCGAACAAGCGTGCACGGATGTTTTAACACGCTTGGGTATTGATTATCTTGATCTTTGGCTTATTCATGCACCATTCTTCGATCGAAATAAGATTTCACTTGAAAAAGCCTGGCAAGAAATGGAGAAATTAGTTGAAAGTGGCAAAGTCAAAGCTATTGGTGTTAGCAACTTCCAAAAACGACATTTGGAAGAATTATTCGCTTTAAATCCCAAAATCAAACCAGCAGTTAATCAAAGTTAGTATCGGAAAGTCTTTCTTTTTTGTTAGAAACTCTTCCCGTACTCTTCTAGTTGAACTTCATCCATATGTTTATAAAGGAACGCGAGAATTGCTTGAATATTGCAAGTCAAAAGGCGTTGTAATCGAAGCGTATTCTCCGCTCGGTCCGCTTACTTTCAAATCGGATGGACCAGTCAATGAGATTCTTGAAAAATTAGCGCAGAAATACAATCGGACGCCTGCCCAAGTTTTACTCAAGTGGAACATCATCAAAGGTTTGACTCTTCCCTGAATTCTTTTGATATAAATCGTTGTATTTGCCGTTAAGGTGATGTTGTAATCACGACTTCGAGCAAACGCGATCGTTTAGAAGATTTTCTCAAAACCGCTGACGAGAATTTTCAATTGAGTGACGACGATGTCAAGGCCATCGATGATGCCGGTGCAAAATTACATTTTCGAAAATACTGGACCAAAGAAATCGATGGTCAAAAAGAAGATTTATAAACATTTTGTACGCTTTTTCAGTTCGAAAATAAACGGTTCTATCACTATTAAAGTCTTGTAACTAACGAGCGCTCTCTATCTTTTGATGTTCTTTCGTTATTGGATATTTTTAGTCCATTCTTTGAAAAACGCAGCATAGAGAAGAACAGAATCAACGCGAACTAGTCATTGACTTACGTTGGTGTTACTTTATTCGAAAATAACGATCAATCATCGATTTATTTTGATCAAATGACATTTCGCCATTGATCCAATGAAAAATTCAGCTAATTACGTCGTCGATTTAGGCGATAAGTTTCATTCGACAACCAGGTCCTCCTCACTTTATCGTGTATGGATATCTTTTTCGAGAAATATCTGATTTTAACGCATAATTAATCCATTGATTTAGTATTGGCGACAATTACATAGACAACAACGGATATTTATCATTGTTCTTATTGCATTATTGATATTTGTTTATTTTGGCTATCGATCTCATTCGACAGAACCAATCAGAAATCTTCCAGATGATTTTCATCTGCATCGCGAAGAAATCAATAAAGACAAGGAAGCTTGGCAACGAAAACGAATAGAAGTAAGCTATGTGATGAACATTCGCACAGAAAGACTTTTTCTCATAGGAAAATCAAGCGAATAAAGTCAAAGTTGAAAAACAAATCTTCTTCAGTATGTGAAGGCTAACGGGAAACGATTTTTCGACACTTTTTCGTCAATAGATCCAACAAATGAACGACAGATAGCAGTGAGAGATGCTATGCGACATGCATGGAAAGCTTATCGGACATATGCATGGGGTTACGATGAATTACAGCCTCTTTCCAAAACACCATCAGCATGGTTTGGATTAGGTTTAACAATTGTTGATGCTATTGACACATTGTATATTATGAATATGACTGAAGGTGAAAAGAGATCTACTGATAGATTGACTTGGTTTGTGAGAATATGATTTTCTCGTTTTAGAATATCGAGACGCTCGTGAGTGGATTGAGAAATCGTTCAATCTTGATTCGGACTCGATTGATAAATTTAACTCGCATTTTGAAATCACAATACGCGTTCTCGGTGGTTTACTTAGCATTTACCATATATCGGGTGATAATATATTTCTAAAACAAGCGGTAGGAAATCGATGGAAAACGAAGTACTCTTTTTTTTAACCGAAATGAAATTCTTCTAGGTTGACTTAGGAGAACGTCTTCTCGTTAATTTCAACACTCCCACCGGTTTACCATTAGCTGAGACAAATCTCAAACGAAAAACTGCCAGTGGCTATCGGTATATCACTGAATCGTATTAGAAACATTTGTAATAGTTTGCATCTTTTGGTTTAGGTGGACTTCGGATTCCGCTCTCTCAGAAGTTGGAACAGTACAAATCGAGATGCGCGATTTATCCCGAGTTAGTGGTGATAAAAAATATGAAGTTAGTTAAGTGTTTTCGAGAGATGGAAAACAAACTCATTCGTTTGTTTATATAGGATGCAGCTGATAAAGCGTCTACTGTTCTTCATAATCAATCAAAGAAAGACGGGCTTGTTCCTATATTTATTAATCCATTGACTGGTCGTTTTTCAGGTGGAGTAGTTTCTTTCGGCGCACGTGGTGATTCTTATTACGAATATTTGCTCAAACAATGGTTACAAACTGGACAACAAAAGGCTATGTAAGTAGAACTTTAATAACTGATAGAGTTCATCTTGGTAGAGACGTGTCGAGTGCACAGGGCTTGTATCCAAGATAAACAAAATGTGTCCTGGATGTACAATAATAGTGTAATCTAATAAAGAGTTTCTCAACCGCACATATGACAAGTTTGGATAAACTTCTCTTATCTAAGTAATATCCATGCATCGTTTCTGTTATAGATTTTGGGATGATTGGATTGAAAGTATCGGTAAGTGAAGATGGAAAACTTTGATGAAGGATTCATTCTGTGCAAATTCATGTAGAGGGTGTGCGAAAGCATCTTTGGCGGTTGGCATATCCTGAAAAACTTTATTTTGTTGGTGAATTGATGGGTATGAGTTCGTTCTCTCCAAAAATGGTACGACTTTGAGTTTGTTAAGCACTTTTAAATTGATTTCCACTTTCGTATAGGATCATTTGGTCTGCTTTCTCGGTGGTAATATGGCACTTGGATGGTACTTTAAAAAAGATTTAACTTTTCTACTCGATATGGCGAAAGATTTAACAAAAACGTGCTATGAAATGTATGCAAAACAAGAAACCGGACTTAGTCCTGAAATCGCGTATTTCAATACAGATTCTCAATTGAATGGACAAACATTGAGTGTTCGCGTATGTTCATGAATACGAATAACTACAAAAGTCTCCTTTCTGTAACTTGTAGGATAACGATGCACATAATCTGTTACGTCCGGAATTGATTGAATCGTTATATTATTTATATTTTCTCACGGGTGATACAATTTATCAAGACTGGGGTTGGAAGATTTTTCAGTCATTCGAGAAATATACTCGACAAACTGATGGATACTCATCGATCAATGATGTTCGACATAAGGACAATGTTCGGCCGCGTAATAAAATGGAAAGCTTTTTTCTTGCCGAAACATTGAAATATTTATATCTACTTTTTGATAATAAGAATCTTTTTCCTTTTGACCAATGGATATTCAACACCGAAGCTCATCCACTGCCAGTTTACCAGCATTAAACAATAAAAACTTGATTCTTACTGTTCGTTTTCTTTTTTTTTGTCTGATATATGCTCCTATGTTCCTTCAATTTTGTATCCGGTGTTGTTGTGAACGATATGAGAATGCCAACTGATTTCTTTTGCACAGCATAGACGCACGCGAAATATAGAAAACAATTTCTTATGTTTAATCATTTTTAGAACAGTAAACATCTATCTATTCATATATCTTTTCCTATTTTCAAACCAAATATGGCCACAGAATCTCAAGTACGTAGGATTTACATCAATAATATATACCGATTAATGAAAATCTTCGTTAGAATGACGCTCAATCAAAATCTCAACCTGTATTAGAACCTTATTTTCCTAAAGCGACCGAAATGCTTTTTTATACCGGCAATATCACTCCATTCTTCAAACTATTAACTAAAACAAGCTCTTCTGTTACCGAACAAGTAATATCTACATGTTCTTTCATCAATCAAATGTCAATTATTCGTTTTAGATTATGGAATATATGTCGATGATGTTAGAAAAGATGAAAACCAAAGCAAAAGCAGATCAATTCAAAGTAAGCGAAGGTTTTCCTTTCAGATCATCAAGTTGAGTTTGTTTTCAGGAAAATAATTATGTCAAATTAATTTGTCCTCCTGAAGATAATCAATCAAACGCAGCTAATGGCACAACAACAACTCCACCGAACGAAACGGAAGAGTTAGATCGCAGCGATTTGAAATTCTCAGTGAAGATCTTTCTCCGTACACTGGAACCCGAAATCTTATCTCACACGATCAACACAAGTCTGTCGAAATGATTTTCATTCATATCAACACCGCCGTGTTTTAGTTTTTAGCGAATTGAAAGAAAATTATTTGGAAAGTGTCATGATAGCATTGCCTAATTATGGTTCGCTATTAACATTGAAGGAATTCATGCCATTATGGAATGTTGTGGAAGATTTTGTTAATAAACAAAAGATTTTATCCGCCGGTGTTTGTGATTTGATGCTTCCACTCTTATCGGATATATACGATACCGCACAAGTAACTTCCTTTTCTTCAAATTCTCACTTGAACCTCTCCATTGTCCTTTTCTGTAGGTCAAGCCATTTGCTGATCAAATCAACTTAGGCCTTTGTTGTTCAATTCCGGAAGAATTGAGTAAATATGTCAAAGAACACAATATTCAACTTTTAACCCATAGCGATCCGATTGGTAAAGATGAATTGATCGATGTTTAAAGAATAATCACATCTCTGCTCTTCTAGATGTTCTAAATGATTCGGATTTTCAGCAGATTATTCGTGAATATTGTCACGAATATGATGCATTGAATTGGAAACCTTGTTCAATCGTTCGTTATAGTTCGGTTATTGCTAATCGAGGAATTATCAAAAGTAAAGGTTTTCTTGTGTACGCAAAACGTGAATTAAACATGCCTTAATATCACTAACGTAAGTTTTGCTTTTGCAAGTTTTTTCTAATCATCCTATTTTTCTCCTTTAATTTTAATAAATAATCGTTTTTTTAAAGAATTCAACCATGCAGTGTGTGTCTTTGTTTACATCGAGGGTTCTTTTTTCTTTTCTCAATATCACCTATTCAATTCTCATTTTCAAACAGTATCACATTTGCTGACTATGATCGACTTGGACGATACGTAAATGTTTGACCTGTATGAATTAGTTTATTTCTTGAATTTCATAGCGGGAAACCGATGAGACACAAGCAATGAAAAACATATACTACATAATTCTGTCTATATGGGGATTACATCAGTAATAATGAAATATGAGTCAATCAAATATAGAAACGCCGAAGCCATACATCATGTTGGAATTTTTGCTTCATTCGATCGAATTTTTCCTCTTATCAAAGTCATCATTGGCACCTAAAAAGTAAAGTATCTCTATAAGGTGAATGACAATGTCTGTTCTATGACACATCTAAAGTTCGTATCTGTAATTGAAAAAATAAAGAAATTCTCTCTTTGTTGATGACATGAAAAAATTATACCGTTCGAGATATTTCAATTCTTTTTCAAATAATCAATAAGTGACATAGTTTAGGAATAGAATTATATTTTTTATAAGCGTAATTGATGAATTGTTGACGATTTTCTCCATATTGAGTATGTGATTTATTGGATGAAATAAAACTCTGTTTTTTTTTGCGAGTGCAAATCGTTTGTTTCCGAGCTTGACATCTGTTTGAAACAAATATTGATTTGATAAAACCTTTCTTTGCAGTCCAGCTAGTCAAATCCTTGTGAGTATTCATTCGGTGAAAAGAATGCATAATCCTAACGTCTATTTAGTCGATGACAGACTCATCATACCAATAAATAGCAAATTTTATCCAGACACTTTAGAGAATCGAATAAATGTCAAGCGAGAAAACAGTGAGATTTAAGGTCGAATACGTGTGACGAGCATATTTTATGGAAGAGAATGAAGGCTTTGCACCATATGATTCAATAAATCATCGTGATTAGTTTGTAGAATTTCACTCAAGGTTATTTGTTTGCGAATGTCTTCGGGAATCTCGCGAAATTGATCAGTCTTGACATGATTTTAACAAACAGATGGTAGAAATATAAGCTGTCATGTCTGGAATTAACCGGGTAAAACACAACAGACAGAACATCAATGAATAAAAGGGAAAATATTCTATTCTTATAAATCATCAAGCGACAAAAGAAGGTAAGTTATGAAATTATTCGTGAGAAAAGTCCGTTCTTCTATTCGATATCAATGCGAAATGTTCAACGAACGTTAATCGATCCGAGTAATTCAATTTTATTAAGTATCAATCTGTTACGCAATGGAATTTCTCTCTCATAGATGCGACATATCTGGTAATAATTCCCTGTGGATCTTGTTATTCTAAATCGAAGACAAATCCAAATAAAATAAGATAGCACGCTCGATAGATTCATATTTTATTGACGAGATGTTCAGTTTGATAGAATCATCAAATAATCCAGCATCGTTCTTGTTTCTCTCTCATGAATAGTGAATTTATATGACATCCGAGCGAATCTTAGCTGGTATAAACTGATGGATTCTCGAAGTGTTTTATGGATGTGGGTATCATAAAAAAAAGAGACGAACTTCTTTTGTTTATTTCATGTTGGATATGACTCGATAAAATATAATTAAAGTAAGATGTCAGCAGAGGGAAAAACAAGTCGGAGACGCTCAATGAAAGTTTGCTTTTTCTCTTTGAAACCCAAGAGAAGTCGTTGCCTTTTATGCACGTAATCTGATTAAAATAACGAAGTAATCTTACGCGGGAGAAAGAAGAAATCATCTAAATGAGATAAGTTATGTTCGAATATTTACTTACAAAACATGTTTTTCCATTTCGACTGAGAATTAAATCGATCGAAACAAACAAACAAGCAAGCAATTTAGTGTACCTTACTGATTTCTAATCTTGTTGATGAAAGAAGCAGTAATAATGTAATGAAAGACATTTTTTCTCTCTCTCGACATATATCAGTACAACACATCCGAACTGATCAACAAAACTTTTCAAATGCGAAAAATTTTTTTTCGTCATGGAAGTCTGATGTGAGTCTCAGTCGGTTGATTAATGAGAATAGAATGAGCTTTGTTTGGTTATCTTCTTGTTACCAACAGTAGATTTTCTCATTAACACGTATTATGTCTATTGACGAGTGGGATTTGCTTTTTGATGAAAGTACATTCTATTTATGAGACAATCTTTTCCTTTGACAGTAGAACGACAACGAAGTGCGAATAGCATCATCAAAATCAAAATAGCTCGCTAGGATGTTACTGATTCGTATTGTTGAGTTTCTTCTTTATTTTCGACGCAGTTTTTATCTGTACTGAGATGTTTTTCGACAATAGAAACGATAAAAGAATAAGAAAGGAAGAACAGAAGACATTCTCGTAAGTCACAATGAATCTCTCCTCTCTCTCTCCCTCTCAATTTTCATTGTAGAATTACTAGACCCTTGCTAGTTCTTTTGTATCTCAACCAGTGTTATTATGTGTAAACCTAAGAATAGATAAGAAAAAAAGGCAACGATTATTATGTGCCTTCTCTCTCTTTTTTTACTCGAATGTATAACATAATACATAGAGCTCTAATCAAGCACTCATCAAATGTCACTGTTCGTCATCTATCATCATTGCCAATCTAGCACAGATATAGATATTGTATGTAAAGACACAATAGATCATACCACATGAATTACAGTCTTTTATAGGAGTAATTTTCTGCCTTGTCTCTTTTGTGTTTTACTAGATCGGTGTTGACACTTTATTAGGTGGATTTATTCGGGTTACTTTTATTTTTGTTCTTCTTTAACATATCTTCTTGGAATGTGCTGTACATTGGCTCTATTTAGCTTGTCTATCAACTAGACTAATTCTTGTATATGTATGTATATATTCTCATCATCGAACATCCTTCCATCGTCATCATTCTATCATTCCTCCAATGGCAAACACAATTGCGTAGAGTAGGCTTCAGTTGTTTGATTATTGGAAGAGTTCTGAGCAAGTAAACAATCGTTTGTGTAAATTTATTTTTATTTTTTTTGGGAACAGATGTTTTTTCTCCTACATTTTATCATCTCGCTGTGCTTCTTGGCATTGACACGTTCGAAAAGGTGTGTGCGTGCACATCGTTCCGATGACAATCATAGACTTCGTCAATATAAAAAGAAAAATATGAGTTGTTTCTCTCATTTGTCGTTTGAAAGAAATAATCTCATGAAAAGAAAAGAAGAAGAAGGAAATCATCGCGCAAATACTTGATTCTCACTTGGTTCATCAACAACATCATTTCTGGATTGACTCGTAAGCAATAAATATCATAAGTGTGTCAGAGACCGTCTATTTCACTAAGCGCAGAGATGGTTTCTTCTTCATAGCATTCTAATTAGTCGTCGTCGTTGTCGTCGTTTCTCTAATGCTCCCCATATGGTATTAGGAGCAGTAGCGCAGATGGTGTAAGCGAGACGAAGAGAAATCTCAAAGAGCAGGAGAAGTAGAACTAGCTGTTTTATATGTTACATCGGCCCACTTTGTTCCCTGAAAAGTCTCAATCATTTCGATTGATAATGACTTGATGTTGAGAGTGTTTTTATGAGAAGAGAAATCGATCTTTTCTTTTTTTTTCGTTCTTCGTGTTTTTTTTTCTTATCTTATGACAAGAGAAAAAAGTTAAAAGAAAAATCTTGTTCTTTGCGGTTAACTTTATCATAATAACTGCCGTGGTCTTCAATTCCATCGACTGCGATGATCGAGATTTGAAATGATAACTCTGGCTGATGGCAGCCTGAAGGCATTGATTCTCTCTCTATTAGAACCGATTGGTAATACTTGATTGTTATTTGCTCTCGTTTTCTCTTTGTGCTATGAAAAAAAACCGGAGGAAAAAGCAACAACATCATGAAAAAAAAAGAAATCGGTGCCTAACGGAAGAGAAACGAGTGATGGCAAGAAGAACTTGAACAACAATGATTTCAAACTAAACCAACAATTCATTCGCTATTATCAGTAAGACAAGGCTTTGTTTTTTAGTGAAAATGTACTCCTTTCAATTGAATTTTTGGGCAAAAATCTCGACGAGGATTGGATCAATACTCGAGCATTTGACTGAAAAATCGTAAGTACACTTTCCTCATTCAAATCCGCCGAACCAAAATCATTCCAAATGCAAACATCATCCGAAAACAAGCTCTCATACATATTTTTCGCAGACATTAACTAAACGTGCGGTGATTAGATATTACACTCCGGTGTTTCTTCGCACGGCAAAATACCCGATCCTTCAGACAAATTCATACATGTAATATGTTTTCTCCAGAGAATAAGTATACAGACATAAATGTCTCTATGAAAAAAAGAGAAAGAGAGAGAGAGGGAGAAAACATAGCCATATAATCATAATGATAAAAAATGTTCGATTCGATATTTTTTATTTCAAGTGACAATATAAAATCGATATGCTCCTTTGTTTTATTACTTTGCAGATATTTTTCTTTCATTGAATAGCATCAGTAACTAATGACACAAATTGAAATACCGAGGGAACTACCAAGTATTCTTAAGAATTTTACCTTGAGTGTACTACGTACGAAGCCACGAGATATTATTGATCATGCTGTCGATTATTTCACACAATTACAGCGGCAACAGAAACAGCTTATAACAGGCGACAATTCAACTTCTTCTCCTCCTCCTCCTGCATCATCATCGAATCCATCTGAACAAGTTCGATTACAACATCCAACATCAAATCACAATGTTATATCATCAGGTTTGGAGCTAGTTAGCTAAACAAAAAGAAAATTCTTTTTCATTCTGTTAATGGCTTTCGAAGGCATTTCCTGATGTGCAGAAAGCTCCCCTAATTCATACAAGAATAACATCATTATTCTCATAACCCATTCGTTGAGGTTTCACTACTTTTTTTCGACGTGAGAAAAACATGAGATTAACTAATATTCTGTTCGTCACAACATAGTAAATAGAGAGACATAATGGAAGACATCTACACGTAGAGATTCATTCGTTTGATTTGCTTTAGAAACAGCAATCGAGAATGTCAGTTCACATTTTCTCAGTATTAAAACTCAGCTCTCTTTTCTATCCGATCGACGCCGATTGCTTCCAGATGAGTACTAAGGGATTTCGACGTCCATTGTGTTTTCGATTTAAACTATGGACACAAATTTCAAGTTCGGTAGATAAGCAATCGTTTCGTACACGATAGGCATATCTAATAAATATGTTTTTATTTCGTGTTTGACTGTGATTAACGATAAGAGGTATATTAGAAGAAAACAATATATCTTTTTCTGTAACCTCCTCGACCATCCATTGCATTACAATCGATCCTTGGAGACCGATCGATGAATGATTTTACTGGTAGTTAGCCGAAATAAAAGTAGATGAATTTCAGCATATTCTAGTCATCTTTCAGCTTCAACTTGACAGCTATTCTCAGTAGATTGGAGGAAAATCCTGCGTGAACTGAAGATGCAAGTCAAGCAGCTGACTATATTTGAGAATAGAAAGAATTTCATTGATCTTTTTTGTCAATTGACTTCGTTAATCCATTCGTCTCTCGCGTACTAACTAAATTATGATCGACAGCAAGATAAAGCAGCATTAGCAACATGCATTACAAAGAGAAAGGAATGAAATGTGGATTTTATGTAACGATTATTCTTTAGAAGACGTTCCAAACACAGAAACAGATCAAGCAACTTCGGAACAGAAGACATCAATGACAACTGCAGATATTGGCAATTCAACGAACTTATCGATGGATCGAACATCGTCAGGTTCGACTGAAGATAAATCTGATCATGGAAATAGATCAAGTGAAGAAGAACAAGAAGAAGAAGATGATGATGAAGATGAAGATGAAAAGAACAATACAGTGGATGATTTGGCTGATGAAGAAGAAATGCGTGTATGTACAAAATGAATTCTTTAGAGAAGATGATCTTAACATGATTTCGTTTCTTTTTTAGCGTCATTATGTGAAAAAGAACGAAAACCGGCGAGTATCTGTTGCAGCTGAACGCTACAATCCTGAAGATGATGCTGATTCCGATAGTGAACAATCTCATACCTATCCGAAAACTTCAGAACAACGTCAACGTTTGAAAGATGCTGTTTGCCATAATTTACTCTTTCGTACATTAGAAGCGAAACAAATTGATCAGGTCCTCAACGCCATGTGGGAAAAACCCGTTAAGCAAGGCGAAACTATTATTCAACAAGGTAAAATTCTTCTTTCTCTCTCCTGTCCCTGTAACACAATATTTTCCTAGGTGATGGTGGTGATAATTTCTATGTTATCGATACTGGTGTCTATGAAATCTATGTATCAAAACAAGAAGATTTCAGCAATCCGTTCAAAGTAGGAGAATATAATCAAACAGGTTCGTTCGGTGAACTTGCTCTGATGTACAATCAACCACGTTCAGCAACAATTATTGCCAGTACAGATGGTATTCTATGGGTTATGGGTCGACAAACGTTCCGTAAACTTGTCTTAAAGCATGCATTTCGTAAACGACAATTGTATGAGAATTTTCTTCGTGATCTCACTATCTTACAATCGTTAACGGACTACGAACGATCGAACGTTGCTGACGCGTTGATTCCTGTCGAATACACTGAAAACGAAGTCATTATTAAACAAGGTGATGAAGGCGATCGAATGTTCTTTATTGAAGATGGAGAATGTGATATATACATGAACGAGAAATTCCATAAACGATTGAGTAAAGGTGATTATTTTGGCGAATTAGCACTTTTGAATCATGAACCGCGATCAGCTACCGTGATTGCTGCGAGTTCCAAAGTTAAATTAGCTTCGCTGGAAGTCGAATCCTTCGAACGTTTATTAGGACCATGTATGGATTTGATACATCGAAATACGTCGAAATATCTTAAATGAACTGTTCAATGAGCATTATGATTATTGTCATCATCTGTTTATTTACTTCTTCTTCTTCTTCTACTCCTTGTTTTATAATACAGTAACAACAAAAGAGACGAGATTTTCGGAATGATAGAATTTTAGTATTTCGATGTTTTCTTTTTCTTTTTTTTCTTGATCAAAAGAGAAAAAATATACACTTTGTCGAAATATTGTCAATACAATTGTCGAGAGTTCGTCTCCCAGCAATCGATTTCGTTAATCGAATCAGATCGATCTACTGATTGAACTCCGATCGAGTTAATAATATAAGATGATCATGACCTGCTTCTTCCTTCTAGATGAAGACGAAGTCAATCTCTCCGAATGTTATCAATAGAAAACTCAATCTTCCGAAGCCGATTCTATTATTTAAGTCACTACATAAGAATCTTGTTGTTTTCTCCATATCTATCTGCTATGATCCTACCGTATCGTTTCTTTTGTCTTTTTTTTCACCCTACATTGAAGTTAGAAAGCATGTAAACTCTCGGGAATTTCAAAAATAGTCTGTACTAATGAAAGTTTATTGAACCACATAAGATAATAATGTCGACAGGCAATTAATGTCAATACTGACAATTGCAATTATGTTTGAGAAGAACTCTGATACATTAAACTGTTCATTAGACAAGATTGAATTATCGAATGAATGATTAACAAGATCAAAACAACATGTTCGTTGAATGTAACATGTGACATACGTGTCGGCGTCAGATTATGCTTTTTTTCTACTGAATTTACACACGCGATAGTTTCCTCGATAAAAAGCTTTGTCCTCTTTACCCGTTCATCATGTAGAATAGTTTTCGAAACAGTCCCAAATCGATTACTAACGTATTCGGTGTGAAAAATGAGTTTCATTTTCATTCCATACATATGAAACTAATTACAAGATTACGTGTTCAACTCTGTTATTCTAGACAGTGCAAAGAAAATTGATGAGATGACAGGTTAAGATCATCCTTTATTATTAACTAAATCACATGATGATGAATCGATATCTATTTCAATACTATAGCTATAATTATGAAATATTAGAGAAGCAGTTGTGTTCTAATTAAGGATGAAGGCGTGAGCACGACGGTGGTACTCGTGCCCTCCAGCTGAGTTAAGAGGTTTCCTCTAATAATTTGTGTAAGATAAGTGTTGGAGAAAGTCGAGATGTCGTGTGTATGATTTATTTGACAATAGATTCGATTGAATACGGGTGAAAATGAGAATATCAGTGAGAATGGAAATTTGACAAAATATTGTTGCATCAGTTTGAGAAAAACGAAGAATATTTTTCCAACTAAGATCACAGTGCATCGGCTAGTCGCAAAAAAGAAATCGTACAACATTTAACAGCAAAAAACAAAAAAAGAAACAACCGGTTGTTCTGTATATGAGCAGAACAATAGATGTTTAACTCATTTGCTTGTATTAATAGAAGTGTGCGAGAAAGATATCAGTCGTGATAGATGCAAAAGAGGTTCAAAACGTTCTCGGATAAATACGCCAGAGATTGCTGGGGACACAACAAAGAGAACAAATCAGGGATGTTATATGACTATATGAAGCTCTAGAAAGATATTTGCGTTTGATTAGTACCGGCCACCGCGTACAGATCGATTTGGAGCTCGTGAAGGTGCATTATTGTTAAAACCACCAGATGAACTAGTATAATTGGCAATAGGTACGCGATTGTTTACATAACCCGTTCCACCACTACCACCTGGACGTGGCTGACTTCCCAATCGATTGACGATTGGTGGTGGAGGTGGTCGAGGTTTATTTTGAATATTAACGCATTTGGGAATATGCCGTTCGGCGACATTTGGTGCATAATTACGTCCACAATACGGACATTGAACGTAATCAGAATTTAATGAAGCCGGTGGAGGTGGTAAATCGGCTAGACGACCTCCTTTGAGAAGCAAAGACAAAATGAACGATTCTTCTCAATTGTACTAATATTTATTTCTCATACCTGATCTCTCATAATTGGTTGCTTGTTTGGCGTAACGAATAGCTCGAATAAAATCTTCGTGTTTCTGTTTCCAATTGGATTTGGGAGCCTAATTGGAAAGCTTGATACGAGGAAATGTCAGCAAATATTCATTACCTGAGGTCGACCAGTTTCGTTTCTGCCTCTGCCTGCTCTTGCTTTACTGTAGAAAGCTGCCGCTTCTGTGCCTCCTACTCTTTGCTTAGTTGAATCAAATACACGACGCTGTTTATGAGATTTTCGACACGCTATCTCATGTTGTTGGATACGATCACCTGCAAATGTTCGATTGCACGTAGGGCATGGATAGAACCTATCACCAGTATTGCTAGCATAAGCATTGTTTTGATATACAGTGTTGTAATCACCGCCACCACGTGCTGAAGGTCCAATTGGTGTATCATCGAAATCATCTATACAATAAATAGGTATACTCGAGGTACATGCTCATTTCTTGCATAGTGCAGATATTTATGCACACATACTGTAGGAAGTATTTTCTGTTTGCTGATAGGATCGTTCAGCCATACGTCCGGAAGAGCCATTGTTTGGAGGGGTACCTCCCTGCGTCGCCATAATACAGATAGATGTTCATTTAAAATACTTATGAAAAGAAAACATACGGCCACAGGTTTAGCCGTATTGCCTGGCTTACAACTTCGTTGGTGCACTTGAATACGGTCAGAAGCAAATCTACGTCCACAATTCGGACATGGAACAAGCTGACCTTTGGATGCTTCGTATGCAGCATTATTGATTTCGTCAAGCGAGTAGCTTCCCCCATCTTCGCAGTATACGTAACATTTGTGTGTGAAATGAAAAGAAAACAAATATAGAACTTACTGCCGATATGAACATCAGGTTTACGCGGTGCTGGCCGGCGTAGATTAGGTGGCAACTTAGCATTTTCATAATGCCATTTTTCTAAGCATTGTGGCTCGTGGATATCAATCGATTGCGTTCCATATTTTCGGCCGCAAATATAACATAGCGCAAACTTCGGCTCCACTGGTGGATTTCCATTTCCTCCCTAAAAGCAATCACTCATTGACCTACATATTTGAATATAAAGTAAGAATGAATGCTTACGGGAGAATTTTTATATAAATAATCATATTCTCCATAGCCTGCGGCACCACCTGTTGCTCGCTGTTGTTGATGTTGTTGTCGGCCAGTATTACGGGCCTGTGATGAGGGTGATTCATCTTCATGTCGATTTTGTGGGCCTCTAAACAATACATAATTGTGTTCACGTGATACTGCTGTACTAAGAACTCCTCTACCGAGCAACGGGTTGTGATCGCCCTATTGCACCATTGCCCGGATTGACCGGTGTTCGATTATTGGCTGCTATCGGCCGTCCAGCTTCGAAAACAAAGGAAAGGAACATAGAAATGGCTTATCAGTGCAAGTAAGAACAAAATCAATTTACTAGGTCGAACGTTTGATCGCCCGAACATGATTGAAGTCTCTTCTATAATAGTCAAATTTCAAAAGATCATCACACAAAACAACAAGAAATATTAAATATTATTCTTTCAACAATATTCTCAAACAACATAGAAGTTCAGTCATTTTAAAGAAAACAGCACGAATATATTATAATCCGATCTAAGTAGCATTTTTACATGGATGTTGCTATGCAACTGCCTTGTGAATTGCCCTAGAAATTGTAGCGCAACTCATCAAGAGATTGGCCCTGTCATTCTGTTCCATCAGAGTGCATCTGTACATTGAAGAATTCGTTTGTCAAAATTCGTTTTTTCAACTTGTCAATAGAGGGCGCGTTCAAAAAACACTTTGAGTAGAACATTCCTATGACGCCATTCTACGAACACAAGAAATTGCCACAACTAGTTAGTCGATAATGACAAATGAATAATGATCGAATTTGTCGTTCGATGAAATGAAAGAGAATACTTTTATATCAAGTGTATCCTTAACCTAAAGGTTAACAAATCTTCTATCGATTTGTTTCCTTGAATTTTTTTGTTATTATACGGTAAACTATTGATTGTGTAGTATGTAATTATTTTCTCATCGAACACAAATCAGTATCATTATGTCAAAATAGGTCGCTTTTCTACTTGACAATACGTTCGTTTAGCTCGTTATTCATGTACAGTATCGACATATATGTATATTTACTTCTCTTCGAAATAGTACGACCGACGATTGTAAAATCAATAGAGAATTTGCAATTGTATGAACATATTCAGATCAAAAGCAAATAATCGATTTCATTTTCTTCTTAAACTGATCCGGCATGGTCGTGACAATCAGTTTACTTATGGTACCCTAGCTTGCGTAGTTCATCCCGAGATAAATGTCAGAAGATCAATCTTTGATGTGTGATGATAATGTTGACAAGTAAATAACGATGTTTAGAAGAAATTCTTCTACTTGATGACTTATGTCTACAAATGTAGCGCGTAAGTATGAATTGCACTGATCAAAGACATCATTTGTTCGATGTATATGATGAAATATACATTTGTATGACAAAAGAAAAGAACATTTCGAGAATAATGTTATTTTTATATCGACAACGAATGAGTTGGGTATGTTGATTACGACAACTTTCATTTTATTCAATGAACACTGCGACGAAAATGAAAGAAAATAATTTGATTCGAAACATAATCGATGCCATGAAAAATGACGAATGTAGTGAGAGAGACAGAAGGTGAGTACAGTAAAAAAGAAAAGGTGAAGGTGAATGTACATTCATATTCTATTGTCAGTCGATTCGCTTCAACTGCAAATGTATACAAAAGACAAACATCAATCACTCAACTAAAAAGACGTCCATAGTTTCCAATTCGACCTACATAACCATGTATGGTTGGTGCTGTTCATCATCTTCTCCTGTTAGTTGTAAGTGACCTTTCTTCTTTCGATATCTGTTTTTTTCAAACATCCAGACAAATGATGATCTATTTTTGTTAACTAGTCAATCTCGTCGATTATCACGAAAAGAAATCGAACTTTATTATCATATAAGATAAGATATTTGTTGAGATTGAATAGATGACGGACAGTGTTCGTTTTGTCTTCTCTTGAAACTCAATAACGTAGGTATCATTTAGATGAATAGTTTGTCTATGTGTTGCTATTGTCCTTGCAAGTAGAAGACGTATCATTATTGAACTGATGATATCTTAGCTGATCAGTCTTATGCAATGGTTGATGAGCAAAGAGTTAATCCGAAATAAACGACTTTTTGAGTACTCTCATCAAACTTTCTTCGATATCAGTACGAAAGAAAAAAAAAACCTTTTTGACAGTAAGCACTACTTCATACGTTATTTCGGTATCTAATTTAATGATTGATATATGTACGACCTATTTGATGGTGGATGAAGGTTGATCCTTTTTTCACTTGATGTGTACAGGACGCGTATGTGTAAATGAATATATATTTTTTTCTCATTCATTTACATCTGTACTTGAGTTTTAGATTTTAACACATTTTGATATAGACATATATACATATACATTCATACATATTCATAGTCATCGATATCAAGAAGAACAACTTTGCAAGTAGTTCATATCCACACCCCTGTTATTCAATGGTGAGCATGGCCGGTCAACAGCATCAGTATTCTCCCCGATATCCTAGTCTATTAGTTACACTTAAACATAAGCCGGAAGAAAGAACTCATGCTGATGTTTATTCCACTGCTCGAGCACGTCGAGCAAAAGATTCTTACTATCCATCGTTATTTCAAACGAAAAATGTCTACATGAATGGAAATCAACGTCAACAACCACCGTCACCACCTGTACAATCCTCACCACCCCAACAACAACTTCCTCATCGGTCACATGTGCCTCCACGATATCAACAAAAGCCCACATTCTATAATAATTCGGATCGCATTCATCAACCGTATCAACAACAATCGATTCGACCACTGATGGAAATCAAAGACAACTTATTTTCTTTACACGATGATGTCGAACCCGACTTAGACGATGACGATCAATCGTTACGAATTCTTCAACCCAAAGATGCACAACAACGCACTCAATATCGAAATCGTAAGGCAGAATTAGACTGGGATCATGCTTTTGATTTAGATCTCATTGACTTGTACTCAACACATATCGATACGGATAGTCATTCATTGACAAGCACAATAAGTTCGACAGATACATCATATTGTTCTTTTTAAACCGATACTTCTCTTCGTATTGATGACAAAACCAAATTATTCTAAACTTTGAAGAAAAACTCGTTTTTTTCTTTCTTTTTGTATATTCAAATTTTCATTACATTTGCCCTTCGAAAAATTTTCCGAAGAACAAAAACAAAACGTTCAGTGACTACAAAACACTAAAAACTTATCACAAAAGACAACAAACAAACAAACAAATAAAAGCCTTTGTTTTCTTTCTATCACAGATTGTTTCTTCTTTTTTTCTTCCTTTATCACTTGAGATTTGAAAAGATTTTGACTAATAAATCAAATGAATGATAATCATCTGTCGTATCATCAATACAGCCAAGTGATTGTAATTTTCTTCGTACACACGCATTCAATTTCGTTCTTAATTTAAAGAAATTCCTATCTGATAAAATCATTTGATATTCATTCAATTTTAATGTTTCATTCATCGTTCCAAAGAACAAAAGAACAACTTGGTTAACCATGCTACAGCATTTCCCTACGAATAAACCCTTGTTCGATCGGATTAAATCATCGCATATAGCGAACACAATGCTTTCTTCTTTCAATTGCATGTTGTTTAATACCGAGATTGGGTCAAGTTGAACTAATTCATTCCGACTATGATTTATCAGCAAAAGAAAAAGTACGTTAAGATTTGTTTTGATCTATACAAACGACTGTTACTTTGTAAACCATTTTCGATCGTAGGTGATCAAATTTTGAGGCAAACAGCGAACTAGAATTGCTTGAATTAATGGCCAACAAGAAGCGTTAGAATTCAAATCGAGAATTCCGTCATGATTCGGATAGAAAAATTTCGCGAAGTTGATATTGATCAAGAAACTACTCAACCATTTTCTAGACAAAATTCATACATTAGTCAAGTTCTGAACACAAAAGTTCATTCTTACTGAAATTGATCGATCTGTTTCAGTCGAAAGTATTTCACCTTCCAATCCAAACAGAATTGTCTCTTATCCAACGATTGTTCCCATTCCTACAAACAAAGCAATCAGCATCCAGTGAGAAAACCATCGTAAAAGCAATTACTTGATACAATCGATAGTAGACGAAATGATCGGAATTTCGATTCGAATCTAAACGTTGTTTCAATTCCAATAAACAATTAACATCCGCGATCGATTCAACTAGAAACAAACGAAAATGAACAGTCTCGTCAGTGTGTAATCAACACTCAGAAAAATATACAATGCACTGATCTTTCGAGGTCGTATTTGTTACGATTTATCATAGGTCATGATCATCATGTCTGTTACGGTTTTTTGTTTCGCCATCAATACGTTGTGTTAACCGATCTATTACCCTTCCTCAAGGTACTTATTATCAAGTAACTCATTTTGTACTTATCTTTGATGATTACCATCTATACTGATCGATTTGATATGAAAGATAAAAACTTTTTTGTTGACTCACAAGGATCGCCGATGATCAGTGTGGAAATGATGGTTAGAATCGGTTGAAGACATTTGAACAGATGAGCATAGACGATCATCATTGCATATGGTAATTCAACTATTGGCAGAGCTAAGCAATAAGCTCCGAGATCGACGAGATCTTCCCATTTGTCGAAAAGTTCGAGATTCTAAGAGAGAAATCGGTTTCAGAAGAATTAGAACACGGTTTATACTTACTTTCAATTGAGATATACCAGCACGAACGACTGCAAACGGTGGCGGAAATGGTAGTTTTAACATGAATTCTGCAACGGAACAATTTGTCCAAGCGAATAGTTTTGCTTGCATGATATTTTCCTGAATTTGCCTTGATCATATGTCATAAGAGATGAACAATAACTTACAAGTAATGGTTGACGAGCCATTTCAGCATTGACGTTTTCATTAATTTTCTCATCGAATAAAGATTGCGGATAGAGTCGATAGCAAACACCACCTTCACTAACATTTACCCTACAGAACCAAAGTTTTTCAAAATTAACAAAACTATCGATCTGCATATCGTACCGATGTTTTCTCTCAGTCGCACTCGTTTGACTTATCCAATTGTATTTCGGTAACAATTTCGAAGTAGTCGTATGATAACATTTCTACAACACACATATCAATGAAAAACTACCAAACTTTCTGAAACAATTTACTTCAAGAGTTATGCCGGTGTCGATAACACAGCAAATATTACGAAAAGGTACACCTGTTTCACAATTTGCATCACAGAGAATCTGAAAGTCAAGCAAATGCTTTTTCTCAATAGGATATCTGAAAATCTACAAACCAGTAATCGTGAACTATTATTATTATTCATCAAAAGCCATGATGAAGAGTTCCAAATTCTATGAACTTCAATTCCAAATCTACACAAAACAAGATCATCTTGTCCAGTTCTCTCTCATGATAACACTCACTCTTTTGAAAGATTGGAATTCAAGCACAAATCATTCATTACTGAAATTTCATCCGCTCCCGGTAAGAATACCAGAATATGTTCTAAACAACAACAACATCGATGTCTCAAAATCGCGTCGGATTCCACTCACCCGTTCGCATTTTACATATGTTTTTCACAACTGCTAAAACTAATTGATAATCGATCACTTCATTACAATTCCGTGTTTGTAAATAATATTTCATCAAAGCGATCATTGGCGTCACATGTGAATTATTATTCGTTAGACTTAATAATTGTTCCAAAAGAAGAGAATCATGTCTACAAACAATCAAATATTTTCCTTTCCAACTTCATCAAATAGAATCATGTCATGCAGTTGAATCAAGAAACTTCTTCCCTCATATAAACATGCATTTCTCATCAATCAATGTACATCTTTTCTGGAGCAAATAATCATGCGATTGAACTACTATGATTTTTGTCATACAAAAACATCTTCTTACCTTTGAAATTCTACATCAACTGTCGATAAAATTTTCATAATGAATAAGTCATGTTAAGAGATTTGAATACTTACGTTGTATACGATTCTAGTAGATCAATTGTCTCATGTGTTGCGTACTTTCTTGCGAAATCAATCGCTGAAAAATTATTCACCGCACGGAGATTGAAGAACAAACTGTTCGTTAGTAAAATTGGTTCAATCAACGATTTCATACTCCACATTGCTAAGCACATCAATGGACTAACGAGTGTCAGTGGATGTTGATAATTATCTGAAAAGAGAAATGGTTTGAGATGAAAGTGTTTCTAGTCATCCGTACATTTATCTGAATGTTGATTGAGAAAGTTGATCAATTGTTGAAAATCTTCGATTAATCCATTCACAAAACATCGACCAATTAGATCGTTCAAATAACGTTCAGTTGTTGTCATGTGTTGTTCCTATAAATATTGATTAACATGAAGAAAAACGTACATATTTCAGTTGATGAAGTCATACTAATAATGAATAGATATTTTGACATGGCTCACAAATGATCGACGAGGAGATTCGATGATGAACTGACGATTGTTCTGCGGAACGGCGCCAGTAGTCAAGCAATTGTGTACCATAAGTTGCTGAAAAGAAGATTTTGTAAGATAAAATGTGTTATTGATTAGAAGTTTACCAATGGAGAAACATTTGTTTTGATCCATTCGTTCGATGTCAATTACAATTCTTTCGAGAAAGATTTCGTCAATCTTTTCATTCGTCGTCTCATTTGTATCAACTGTAAATAAACAGAATGCTCAATTTTCGTTGTAAAACGCCAGTCTTTTACTTGTGTAAGTCGCCACATTTCCGAAATACTTGACCAACGTATCATATTGTATCGTTGTCTGAAGAAAAATAATCTTCAAATGTCGAAATTTATGCTGCGAATCTTTCAAATATGCCAAGATCATGTCAAGTGTATGCGATCGTTTATGAACATCATCAACAATCAAATGTGTTATTGACGATTTCAGTAAATGATCACCACAAATCAATGTTCGTAGGAGAAGTTCATGAGTTGTAATAGTAATTAACGATGAAACACCACTCGTTGATGACCTAAGAGCGCTGAATGAGAAAGAGTTTGGCTATATGTTTGTTCTTACATGTTATCAAAGGTAAGGCAATCGCTGGATTTGATGAATGAGGATAATGCATACGCGGATAAACTGCTTGTACAACTATGAAGAATGCGAATGGGCCATTGTTTGTCGAGATGACCGTCATGCAAATATTGACAGATCTAAGTGAGAATTTGAAGAGAAATGAACAGATTCAGATAGAAATCTACTCGAATTGATTTGCCAATCGATGGTGGACCGCTGATAAAAAGCATTTTATTATCTGGAAGAGTTTGGATATTCAAATTTGAAGCAATGTACATTCGTATTAGCGCTTACTCTCGATCAAATGAAGAAGACTTTCTCGCGTTGAAGTTTTGTCAATTGGCAAGAATTGAATCGAACTTTCAGGAGAAAGTAATCGCTGGTCAGGTACACGTGGCTTGATATCGGCTGATTGAAACAAAGGATTGCCAGATCGTAATAATGTACAATAATACCAATCTAGAAGAAGAAGAGATGCTTAACGAATGCAATGAAGATTTTCGGTCTACCATTGAGAGAGCTTGGTGTTTTTTGAATCTTCGCTTGGAGTAGATCATTGTCTTCGATGGAAATCGGACAAGATTGAAGGTAAACTTGCACATCTTGTGTTAGCTGAGGATTATCCAGAGATAAAGTTAATTGTTTCGGTGTGATGTTGGAATTATTCGAAATTAACTCATTCGGTGATTTCGAAACGGCGATTACGCGTGATGCTCCACGTCTGAAAAAGTCTTTTGTAGAATGTCACTCATAGGCCTCATCAGATATTCGTACCCTAAAGTCCGGCAAATAAGATTTCGTTGTTGTGCTTGCTGACGAACGAATACCCGTTCGTAACAAAATAACGATGACGGAAACTCGATTTCTTCATTGCTTTTCCCCTCATTTAGGTAATTATCAAGCATTTGACAGATCACTTGCCGAACGGGATTTGAAACATTCAGATTCTTTACAAAAAAGAAAACCTCTGTCTGATGCATAGCCGCGATCTTTTCCATGAGATACTTACGCATCCAGCAGGCATTTCCGAATCCGATTCATCATCACTCAAATAATCAATCATTGAATCAACATTCGTATTCATCATTCGATACGATGCATTCGATGCGAACTAAAGTCAAACGGTCCTTTTTTATTTCTCGCTTTCCTTTGAACGAATCATACTTGATCGTCATCTCCACCTGTTGGATACATCTCATACTCATTTGATCTGACCGGAAATGGTTTCCGATGATGCATATCTAGAAGAATAAGAACAAATGTTGTTTTACATAATATCTAACAATGATTGATTTATTTGTGTAGGAAAAAGTCTGTCATCTGACGTTTTATTTCACGACAAAAAGAAAAATTATTCCGAGGAGATGATCTTGTTCATTTGGAATGCATCAGTCACGTACATGGAGATTTCATCTTCAATCGATCTCTGAAAAAGCAGAAAGATGCGTTTTCATAGAAGAAATCAATGAAGCTTACGAGTTCATCGCGAACACTTTCGACTTTCAATGTTAAACTATCAATTGTCTAGAAGAAGAAGAACAAGAATGTTTCGAAAGGGGATTTCTCGAAGAATTCAACATGATCCTTACTGGTTCATCACATGGCAGCCAATGTGAAATTTGTTGTTTGAGAATTTCGTATTCACAACGTGTGTTATCCACATCCTGAAAGAAAAGCCGGCTGCTGCTTCTTCTTGTGTTATGGAGAAAGTTTACTTTTTGTAATTGCTCAACTTCTGTATG
Organism: Adineta ricciae; assembly: GCA_905250025.1. Lineage (NCBI taxonomy): Eukaryota > Metazoa > Rotifera > Eurotatoria > Adinetida > Adinetidae > Adineta > Adineta ricciae. Next base: position 539,590 of record CAJNOJ010000025.1, read on the forward strand.
CGTAACTGCTGGTTTGGCATTGATATCGAATGATTGTAACTTATTTTGAACAAATTTCATCTCTGCCATCGTGCTCATTCGATTCGATTCATATTCATCAAATTTGGCATTCTGAATATTCGTGATTTTCTGTTGTTTTCTAAGTAAAAGAAAGGAGATTTCCATGTCCAATCGATTTACAAACATTATTTACTCATTTAAAATTTTCGCTGCACTGGAAATTTCGATGTAGTTCTGTTGAATCGTTGGGACGATGACTTCGAATGTATCTAAACGATTCTGCGTTGTGTAATAGCTGTTTTGTAATTTACGAAGCTTCTTTAAGAAGATTTCCCCATTATCCATTTGTGAACAATCAATTTCTAATAATTGACCGATGTTAGTTAACAATTGAAGGTTGGAAATCAATTGATCGGGATTAAATCCTGCTGAATCCGATTGAGGCATCTAAAGACAAAAAGATGTATGTGTGTACGATGATTTTTTATTGAAAATTCATCAAATAAAAACGATTGTTTTATTATTTCGTGTAAAACTCCGTTAAATATACAAATTCACAGTCATAAAACAAGAGATTCAGAATTAGCAGAAGAAAAAGACATGATGAAGTATTGATATCTGACTGTGAATGCCTCAATCGAAGATATATTCATGCATATGAACCATTTGCTAAGAATCGTAATACATCAACAAGAAGATACGGTCTAAACGAAACGAAACGAAATCAATTAATTTCAAGTGAAATCAACTTGCAGACACTTACTGCGTCCGTTCTAATTGTTTCCATTGTTCCGTTACAAATACTTCTTTACTATATGTTTTGATAAATAGTAATAGATTATCTTTTAACAGTTTTGAATTGTAAATATTCGCTCGAACCAACATTTCCGCAGCTGTTTCGAATGTAAACGTATCAATCAACGATTGTATACATAAATTTTTCAAATTTTCAATCGCATATTTGTCCGCTGCATATAGAAGATCCAACGCATTGATATCTAAATGTTTAATTTCATTATAATAAATAAACCGAAGCATTTCTTCGCAGATATCTTCAGATATATCATTGATTTCGATGATGTTCAAACGTGTTTCCAACATATCGGATAAAAACATCCGTTCGAATACTTCGCTCGCTAATGAAAGTATGCAGCGATGTACAGGAAATTCCTTCGCACCAACTTTGATTTTCACATCGGAGAACTTGCCAGTGTGAAACAATTCTTTGGTTATTGAAGAATTCTGTTTGGTATTCTTAGAGAAGACGTTCTCATCCAAGAGATTCAAACATAATTTCGAATTATCTTGTTGCCCGTAGAGCACAATACGTACGAAGAAAACCAGACATGGACTAGAATTATATTGTTGAGTGCAATCACTTAATTCTTTACTTGTAAATGGGTCGAACGTGTATTCATCCACGGGATCGAGGATATCACTCATCTTTAATAGACGCGTGGAGAAATTGGCACGAACGAAGAATTCAATACGAAATTTGTAGGGAATATGTTTTTTCATTCGTAAACTTAGATGATATAACATTAAAATCATGTTCTGTTCACGTTCAAGAGTTAACGATAATTGAAAACAATTGCTCAAATGAACGTAATGACGGTCTAATTTATGATCGAATGTAAAGATCGAACTTTCCAAACATTCGTCCTCATAACATAACTGAAAAGGAGAGAAGAATGCAGAATGAAACTTGTCGTCTTTGGACTAACTTTAGTTTTTGTATTGAAATCATCAATAACCCATTGGTATGTAAAAGATGGTTCATCGATTGCTGTGTTTCCATTACGAACTTTGATTAAACGTAAATCATCACATCCCGATGCATCGCACATAGGACGTATTTGCAAAGTTATGGTCAATGACGGACATGATAGTAACCGATCACGTGATGATGAAATGTAGGATTTCAAGAAATTTGATATAACATAATTTCCTATGATGAAAATGAATCATTGAGAACAGGAAATGATTTCAATGGGAATGGAGCTTTTACGTTTTATATCGAATGATTCACTCGGATCACAGTAGAAACTCGCATTTGACCAGGTGTATTTATAAATCTCTTCGCCATTGTATTCACACGTGACAACAACTTCTGCTTTTACCGTTCGTAATTTCGGCTACGAAAGCGAATCCTAACATTGAATTTATCGAAACGATTCAAAGGTTTCTTACCGTTATCATAAATACATAGAATTTCACGAAAATACTATTACGTTCACAATACGATGGATACAATCGCATGATCCAACTAGAATGAACGAACAAAAGCAAATGATGTCGTGAAACTTTGTCGACAATATTCACCTTGTTGAGCAATTTGTACACGGAAATAATTCCGTTGTATATTGATCGGCATCTCGACTGTGTTGTACATTTTTAATTAACCAGTTATGCTTGATTTCAACTAATGGTTCAGCAATGGATGCTTGTTGTGAAGGTCGTAATACATTATTTGTTTCAGTCGTCGTGGACGGTGATCCGCTCGACATTTTCAGTTAAATTTCTCTAGATCATTCAACTATTGATGATACAGAACGACAAGTAGGAAAATAATGGTCTTCTGTCTGTAAATGTTTGTTCCTAGAGAGACGCGTTCGTTCTTTTTTTTTTCAATTTCTTCTCCAGTCGTCTAAAGAAGATCGATTCTGATTGGTCAATCAGCACGACGAATGGAAATTTGTGTATCTACCTTTCTGCCAGCTGACATTCAGTTATCCATTGGTGTATGGATTAGTTTATATAATTGTCAAATTCGTTTAAAAAGGAAAGAAAAACAAAGTGCCCGTGTATATAACGAACGTTCACATAGCCGGTTCTTTATTCATTCGTCTAGTGAAATAAAATGCCAGTACAACGTGGTCTTGCACAAGAGTGTCAGCAACATTTTCAAACGTCGAATCTCTATGAGATCTTTTCGGTTCAACGAACAGCAACCGATGCTCAAAGTACGATTTAGTTAATGAACCAAGAAACAGCACTTGCCCTTTTTACTTCTCGTTTAGTAAAAAAAGCGTATCGACAATTAGCTCTACGTTATCATCCTGATCGAACAGATATCGATCAGAAAGAGGAAGCGAAAACGAAATTTCAAATCATTGGCAAAGTCTATGCCATTCTCTCCGATGAAGAAAAACGAAAGATTTACGATGATACCGGTAAGATTCGAAACTTTTCATCCAGCGCCTCCCAAAATTCATTTTCTGATTAGGTGCGATGGACGATGATGATCTGGCAATGGGTGTAGATGATTGGTATGATTATTGCAAAAAGATGTTTCGAAAAGTAACGAAGAATGATTTGGTCGAATTCGAAAACAAATACAAAGGTACAAAGAGACGAAGAAAGAGAACGTCAGTCAAGTTTATATTTCAGGTTCGGACGAAGAAAAACGAGATTTAAAACGAATCTATGTTGAAGTCGCCGGTGACATGGATCAAATATTCGAAAGACATCTTCTAGCTTGTCTGGAAGATGAAGATCGCCTACGTTCAATGATTGATCAAATGATTGAAGACAACGAAGTACCAGCATTCGATGCTTATACCAAAGAAACAAAAGCCAAACGAAATAAGCGCCATAAGAAGGTAAAAGATTTCGTATGACGGATGTTTCGTTATTATCAATGAATTTGAATAGTTAACAAAAGAAGCAGCCGAAGCTGAGAAATTGATGAAAGAGCTCAACATTGGAAATGATAATGCTAGTCTCGAACGCGCCATACAAATGCGGCAACAACAACGTGCCGGAACGAGTTTTTATGATCAACTTTTAGAAAAGTACGGGTCGAAAACAAGTAACGGAAACAAAAAGCGAGGAGCAAGTTCGCTAAACAACAACAAATCCAAGAAAACATCGGTCAACAACCATGGTAAACGCGCAGCGAAAACCGATGACGAAGACGAAGATCTCGATGACGATGATGGTGATGGTGATAGCAGTGAAACAGTAACGGACGATGAAGATGACAAACCAAAACAACGTAATTTATCGAAGAAACATGGAACAACGATGAAAAAGACACGTCGTCCTGCAGCTGGACATAAAAAACGCAAAATCTCTCATTGAAAACAAAGAAGTCCACTCCCCAAGGACAATGTCTTCAAGATATGATTTAGTCAGATGAGCAAAAAATGGCAATTATGAATTCTAATAGTTCTTTTCCTTGGTGTATATTCTTTATTCATGAATAAATAGACATAAATGAGAAGAAAAGAAAAATCAAACATCTTTCTTATTGCTTTGTATTCCCATTTGAAAGAAGACTTAAACGTTGAAGAATATCATCAGCTTCGAAACGATTAAGTTCAATTAAATGATTGATCTCTTTAGTATTCTCATTTAAACACGCAGCATACAAATGATCAACCGTTGGAATTGGAATTTGTACTCTACGAATTCCCCGATGGATATCATTCGTCGCTGGAACAATTCCTTCTCCCAACTACAACAAAATAAACTTATTACCAAAGTTCAAATAGACATCCTCGTTACTTGAGAATAGTCAAAATCAATCATCGTCTCGTACACTCGACCGCGTAGAGTTTTCATATCGTTATGATCGAATTGGATTATATAATGATCTCGCGGTGGCATGGTTACAGATGAAATTCCACGTTGGACATGTGTAATTTTACTAATAAATGCAATTGAAGATTTTGGAATATGTTCAAGAGCTTTATCCTTGCCGTGTAGCACCATATTATTCTTGCTTGATTGATAAAACAAATGCACGTCTCAATCTAATGCTATGATGAATGCATGACACACATCAAATGTGTATATATATGTTCCTATTTCGGATTTTTATCTGACGTTCGAGGAAAATATCTTGGACATAATCTCATCTTCAATAGATCATCGAGTCTTTGAAATGACATTGTTGTCATGAATGTATCGAACTTGATCGATGAGATAAAGAGACATTAGTAGTCTAGTATTCTATTTGAGATTGATTAACTGTATTGAAACAAGTCCAAGCAAGAAAATCTTGAAGATTTCTATGAAATCTTTCTTTTTGTATGCAATCAGGAACATTCTTTCGCATAAAGAACAAAAATGTGACGCGAAATGCTGAAACGATACTTAACTGAATAAGAAATCTTTATTCAATTGATTGATTAGCATATATAATGTTCGTGTGGGTGAGACGATCTGCTGGTATATGAAAGCCTCACTCCTCAATCTAATGTACAATGATCCTATCAGAAAAAAACTTTTGACAATTAATATTAGTAGAAGGTTTGTTATGTTTTTTGACATGGGAACAATGTTAATTCATAATTAGTTCATGTGACTTCTTGTTCTCATCGTTTTTCCTATCACGCAATTGATTTGTTCTTCTTCTTTCCGGCTAGATCCACACGAAATGTGAGCAATCTTAAATAGACTCTCGGACTCCTCATCACATATTCACAAGTTATGCGTGAGAAATCAACTTCCTTTTGTAAACTTTAGCAGATGCAATGAGATTCTCAAGTAATTAAATTTGTTTTCCTGATTAGAAAATACCTCTTCATTCGAGTGACAAACGTCGACGTTTTTCATGCACATGTTGCCGCGCTGATTGACGTGGAAGGGAAATATGACTAACAGTTGTTAGTGTTTTGTTTTAGTTCATTTAATAAGCTACATAGTAAATGAGGAGGAGGAAACAAAAAGATAACAAAGGCATTTGCTTAGTGTTAGATAACTAGTAAAAGCCTTGCAATTCAGGTGGACGAGGAAAAAACGATTGATATAAATATGAGGGTCTTTTTCTTCTCGTTTTGCATTCGCCTAAAATTTATCGAAGAAAGAAAGCGAAAAACGAATGTCAGCTTCGATTACTCACGTGTTTATATGTTTCATTGCATAAGCAAATACTGTCGTCGTCATTATCGTCTATGTGAAAATATTAGAAAGACTATTTCTTTTTTTGAGAGTTCTTTTCTGTTCAGATTATTTCTGCAAACTTGATCGATTATGTCTCATGTAAGTAGATGACAACTGCAACTATGAATAGAATAAATTATTTATCAAATTTCTCTTGTCTGAATAGAATAAAAAGATTCGAAAATTATCCTCCGGCCAAATCCGAGGTGTGTATGCGATTTGAATGATTTCTAGACGTGTCGATTGTCCAAATGATTTAGAACTTCGACAGGCATTTGACTTATTTGATACCGACCACAGCGGAGGAATCTCGGTGATGGAATTAAAATCCGCCTTGGGGGCGCTGGGTGTGACTGTTAGCGACCAAGAAGCACGTCAGATGTTTTCAGCAATTGATATTGATAGTAAAGAAAATAAATTTTTGATGAATCGACACCATGTTCTATGATTTTTCTCTTCTAGAGAACGGTTTGTCATATCAAATATGACTGAATGTCAGCACTGAACTTTTGTTTGTTAATGTAGGTCGAATTGAATTCGATGAATTCGTTGAAGTTGTTGCCGATTCGTATTTCAAAAAGTTCTCTCGTTCGGAAATTCTCGAAGCATTTCGGCGATTTGACCACAATCATGACGGTTATATCGAAGCGGATGAGTTGAAGAATATTCTCGCACGACTTGGTCGAAATTTTTCAGCAGATGAAGTAAACGACGATTTCATGTCACATCAACGTTAATTATTGATGTCTGATTTAGATTCGACGCATGATTGCACAAGTTGATCGAGATGGAAACGGAAAAATCTCGATTGAGGGTAAAGAATCGATCATTCCACAAGGTGTATTGTATTTTCTTCGCGTTTATCTCCTCTCTTTTATAGAATTTGCTGCACTTGTTGAAAGAGAATAATGACACCGAATGAAAAATCTCAACATTTGAACATAGAAGACACAAACGCCGTTTTTCTTGTTAGATTTGTTATTTGATTAGATTGTAACCGACAAAGAATCTGTGTAAACTTTTTGTTTGTTGTGTGTATTTGTAAAATGTTTCCTATTCGATCAATTAATGGCTCGGTTCTTCGCGTTTTTTTTTTCGTTTTCTCCACAGTTTACATTCTCGATTCTTCCGTTTTTCTTTTCTGTAATCATATTTATCTGAATACAGAACAAGGAGGAAAGAAATACGTTAAAATGCATCATAATGGATTGTGAGTGTGTGTGTACGCTCAAGCAACACACTCTTCAATTGCTTACAAGAAGAGAGAGAGAGAGGAAAGCGAATGACGCATATATATATATGCATGTAAGTTTTTTCTTTGCCTTGTCAAAAGAACGAGGTCGACAATGCGAAGAGAATAGTGTGTGTAACTCATTTTCTCGTCATCTTTTTTCCGTCTGCCAAATACAATCGTTCTCATATTGCACTGTTATCGTTTCGGTCGAGCCAGAAGAAAATATTTGACTTCTCTCTTTCTCGCATTCTGTGTATATTTAGTCATCGCTGCATCTCTCATTCTCTCTCTCCCCCGTTCTTCTTCGTCCCGTCTTCTCTTTTCTAGTTGCCTTAACCACGATGACAACCAACTAAAAATAACAACAATAAATAGTAAGCAGATCCATTAGGGAAGTAAATATTATTAGTTTTGCTTTGGAGAAGAAGAAATCGAACGATAGCGAATCTCTAACGTCACTACCTAAGAACGAAGGTGAACTAAACGAGTATTCTTCATCATCAAGATGAAAACGAGAAAAATTGGTTGTATATACGCACATTTATATATATTTTTTAAGATAAAAAAGCAGCGACAATTGCTAAGGTAAAAGATAACGAAAAAAAGAAGAAGATGAAGTTTCAACGGCGCATTCTTCCTCCACATTCACCAACTTATCTCGAAATGGAAGAATACACGACACCATCATCTTCAAGACATTCAAGTAATACAGATGAATTACTTTCAACAATGTTCGATAATTTCTTATTCTTTATTTAGTATCCATAAATGGATCGACAAGTGACTTAAGTGAGTTAGGAAGTGTTTATTGCCTATCAACAATAGCAAAACAAAGATCTGATTCTTTGACGAATCTATTCCATATGTCGGAAGACAGTACATCATTATCAAACCTAAGTATTGCATCATATTCATTATCCCAACATTCCTGTGAAAATGGATCTTACATCAACCCGGCCACCCATTTAAGTACATCCCCAGTCACCTTATCCACGCCTTGTCAACAACAATCTACATCTATAAATCACGGATCTGATAAAATTTCTCGAAAACAATACAGTTCATCGTATCGAAGTTTAACTGAAGAATCATCATCGCCGATAACGATACGACGGATTAATCCTAATCTGAATAATAACAGTTCACGTCGTAGTGGTGATTCAACGCGTCATTATCATTTCTCGACAAATCTAAGTGGAAGTTCGTCGACAACGAGTAGCCAAAAAAGTTTTCCAATCAAAACAGCTGAGACAGTTTTAAACACCATTGGAATCAACACATCAGCAGTATTAAATGATGATTTAACTGATAAATGTGGCTTGATCGCACATGATGCAAATGATATCGAAAACAACGATGATAATGCGAACTATAATAACATCATAAGCAAAAGCAATCTTCATGATGATAATCAAAGTTTTTGTGATAGTCATTATGTGGATAGTTCAGATGAAAATGATTTGGAGATGATTTCATCTCGAAATGCATCGTCAGGCACAAGTCAAACCGGTCGAGGTTTGCGTAAAACAGTTTTGAACAACGTGGATCGATTGTTAAATTCTGGCAATAAACAAATAAAACTTTAAATCAATCCAGAACAGACAATTTTCAAGAGAAAAAAAAAGAAACATTACTGTGATGTGTTCATAGAACTAAACGTTTCATTTTTGTTTTCCTCTGTTTATTTGTTATTAAAAACATTCAAAGAACATTGTGCAACAATCTGTATCATATCGTTTTATTGTTTCCAATTAAAATTTATTCGATATCACAAGAAAATGATAAGATTATCTTATGTTGTTTTTCTCTTTCTCTTTAGTCGATTCAAAAGCAAGTCATGACAACGAACTCATCAGAACAGGTACACGAACCAGCCGACTTATCGTTCAATTCGAAGCCGATCGGTGATTTATTTGGACAATTGCCAGTCAATCCAGACAATTTTGCTCGTTGTTTATTATCCGAAGATCAAGTTGCGTTTTACAGAGCCAACGGATACTTGAATCAAGTGCGTGTCTTAACCGATGAACAATGTAATCGTCTCATCGATGAATACAAACGATTTCTTCTATGGAGTGATCATCATCATTCGACTCATGGGAAAGATGATGCACATCGATTGGATTTTCCGGAAAAAGATCTTCTCTACGAATACCACTCAAATCAAAGCGCCGATCCCAATCAAGTCGTTACACACATGTTAGGTCATTGGAGAGTTTCACCTTTATTTCACGATCTTCTCTTTCTACCGGCCATTACAGTCGCAACATCGCAATTACTTGCCGCCGTTCATCCATCTCAACAAACATTACTTCCTGTTCGTTTTTGGCACGATCAATTATTTGCTAAACCGCCACAACACGGCGGAGAAGTCGCCTGGCATCAAGATTACTCGTACTGGACACGTACAGAACCGATGCAACATATCACAGTTCATATTGCATTAGATGATCAAACAGAAGAAAACGGTGCAATACATTATGTTCCTGGCTCGCATCATTGGCATCGGATCGAAGATGGTAGAGAAGTACCACTGCCCATCACAGATATTGATTTCAAAGATATGGAAAGTATTAAGAAGGTTTTAACCAGTGAAGAACTTGCTCAATTTCAACCATTACCTGCCTTATTGAAGAAAGGTCATGCGTCATTTCATCATCCACTTACTGTCCATGGCTCATATGCAAATCGCTCATCACAACCACGACGTGCAGCTGTATTAAATTATTTTGTCGAAGGCACACGAAGTGATACCGATGAACCACTTCTAAAAGGTATACCAGCTGTTCTGCGTGGCGAACCTTTAAACAACCGGTTCTTTCCGTTAGTTTTTGATCCAAAATGGATGTAAAAGTCATTTTTGTATGTCACACCTTATTTATCAACTTTTACCCGCCCATCACTTCTTTCCCTTTCACAATTCGAATGTATGCAATAGTAGTAGATAATAGTTCGAATGACGTTCAATTTTTTTTTCAGGCAGATAAAAGCAGAAGAATTGCAATTTTTTCACGTATGTTTTCATTGTAAGTCAACGAAGAGGAGAAAAGGAATGATTTTAAAAAAATATATGTGCCCAAATACTATTCATTCACGATTTCTTTCATTAATCAAACAAATTGCTTACTTAGCTGTTACTGCCAATGGTCTTCTCGAAGATTACATATAGACAAAGTGCTGTTAAAGCGATACATATGTTTCTATCATAAATGAAACTAATTGTAATCAAATATCAAGGACTAGAGCGTTTTCTCAAGACCATCACCGACATGAGTCGATTGTATTTGTATAAATTACCTTGAAAATGTATTCGATATGATTGTTGCTTGTACATGTGATCGCGTCATATCATCTCGCGTCATACGATCGAAGACACAATGGAAATCAATAAGCAATGGTAATTTATGCTCTATAAACATTATTCATCGAGTCAACTGTGAGCTGGATATTCTATATGTCAAGAAAAACACGTTAAAACAATTAAGGAAACGTCCCGAAAGATTTCATGCCAGGTTCAATCTTCATTCATGTTGAAAAGAGATCAAAGTCAGTGACATTTTAAAGATCATGTCAGAACTGCTTGTCGAGAACTATATGTCAGCGCTTCGTGCTTCTCTGCTATTACAGATTTGTGAAATTAAAGGGTTGATAGACATAATTGTCAACCGAAATGATTGAGAGTAGTCATTGTGCACAAATGTTAAAGACAAATCTACTTGACTCTTTCAATCCTTTGACATTTCCACATTCTCATCGATAGTAAACATTGAGAAGACGTTCATTTTCATTCAGTTTATTATTCCAACAAACAAAAACTGCTATAAATCAAACATAGATTGCTTAGAAAAAGAGAAATGCAAAACGATTGAAGACTAATAATACTAAATTAGCATAAATAGAACGGCTAATGAAATGTATAATAAAACAAATCAGTTGCACTGCTTTTGTCATTGTCAATTTTCTTTTCACACTCACAAGACACCAAAATCTAAAAAGAAAAACATTGTCTGTCAAAGCAAGATGTCAGCTAACCATTCGTTTTAGTTAAGCCATGGGATCAAGTGAACATCGACGGCGAAATTCTTGACCTCGTTCGTGTATCCATTTGTTTCCGACCCACTTATTACCAATCAGAACAGGACACGCTACGGAGAAACCAAGTATCAAACAAATCTCTAATAGAGTAATGTACCTACCAGCATGACGTGTTGTATAATCACCTAGAGATTTATTTTCAAAAAATGTTTAGACATGGTAGAATAGGATATGATGAAAAACAATACCTTCGCCTGATGCATAAAGATTATACCAAAAGGCTGCGCTTCCCTTCTTTGGTTTGACGTAGCCGCCACGAGCTGGAAAAACAGTGGCACCACCCTGTTCGACATCGCTGAACTAGAATAGAATACAGATGATGATTTTCGAAAAACGATATAGGTGAACTTACATAGGTTAACCAAGTTGCCATTCGATTTCCTAAAAACAAAACAAAAGCGATCAGTGGCATACTTAAATTGAAAGTTGTTGTTTACCAGCACCGAAACTTGTAAATGCATCCTTCTCAGTTTTCTAAACATCCTTTCATCAGGTCAAAACCTTGAATTGTATGAAACGTGTCAACTTACACGTGCAAAGTCAAAATGTGGTTCGTAATGACCACCAATACCATAGTTTGCAACCTAAAAACTACATTCTTTTCCGAAAGTTTGTTTAAAACTTCTTGCGACATACCTGAAGATCTTCCGCTGTTAACATACTCAAATTCGTCAAAGCCTCGATCAATCGTGACAGACGAGCAATGGACGGTGCATCCTCATTTTTTAACCAAGCACTAAAAATATTCCGAAAAAATGAATAATCTTGCAATTGTGCACAAACACATCGAAAACTAGAACTACTGCATGCATTTATCAAAGACAGACAACGTCGAGTACAACAAGCTAATTATAAATAGAATAAAGAAGCAATAACTAATCAACATGCATAAGTGCAAATTGATAAAAATCGATCGGATATATATGTATAAGAATATGTATTAATTGAAGTACCTTTTGCTCACTCTATAACTGGCAGGCTCGAGTTGAGCCGTTCTAGGGTTTTGTACGACCGCTCTGCTCAGCTACAATCATAAGAACAATGAAATTTCGCAGACCCACGAATAAAATAGAACGTGCACGAAATCTCTGTGTCTGCAATTGATTCACATCATCAAATTGAAAATAAGCATGTGAGATCATTCAGGAATTCGGTTGTAAGATATCTCTGTTGAAGGTAAATACTATTCTCTCTCTTATCAATTGTCCTACTTTCAGAATCATTCAACTGATTAGAAATTTCAAACAAAAAGGTGCATTTCAGGTTGATTAAATATATTAGAATAAATAACTGTTAGTATTCTTAAGGAATAGACATCGTTCAATACCTCTTACTAATCCTATAATCAGCCGCTTTGAGAGAGCTAGTTCCGGAGTCACGTACAACGGCTCGTTGTAACTATAAAATGTGAACTGAGTCTGCCTGGATCGAACAAACGTCACGTTCTTTTATTCTGCCGATGTTCTCGATACGTACTCGTGGAGAAGCAAGTGCTTTGATTTCGTCAATATCACGATCAGTAATAACGTCATGATAAAGATACAAGGCTGGATCGTCTAATAATTGTTCTTCTCTAACAGGTCGTAAAATTAAGTACGGATGATTGTTATGACGATATCGACAAAACAATTTTGCTTGTTGTTTGGGACTTAGCTATAACATGAACAGAAGTAGAACTGTTGGAAGGCTACAAGGTTTTTGTTTACTTTCGATTCGGTTTGTCGGCAAAGTTTTTCATATTGTTCTCGTTCTTCTAGATAGTCTGTTGGACGTTGGTTTTTTATATTTGAAAGATCAACTTTTTTAACATTGACGATTGAGCTACCATCAGTTTTCGATGTTTTTTTTCGAAGAAGATCAACATAATATTCCTTATTATTCAATGCTCGCGTATGTTCTGGAGCTATCGCTAATATTTCTTCTGTCAATGCCAAAGCATGTTCGATATTTCCTTGCTAACATGAAACTAAATATATTTTTCTAACAAAATAAAATCATTTTACTTGAGACGTGGCGTAAGCAAGGTGATCAAGAATATCGATTTTATTCGGCGCTGTCGCATTGGTTTCTCTATCCAAATGATCGAGAGCTTCTTGCATCCACATGATTGTATGGTAAAAATCAGCATTTGTATAAGCAATACGTCCCAAATCATAACATTCCGAGGCTAAATGAAAGCTCATGAGAAAACATTAGCTTGGCGCGTTGGTCTCACCACTCAATGCTCTTGATTTGAAATTATCACTAATTTTTCCATTCGCTAAGTCACTTGTATTCAGTTTATATGTATCTTGTAAGCGCATTAGAGCGATCGCAGAACCTACATATTTTGCTTGACATACAGCTAATGACTAATACGATGTTTTCCTACCTGTGTAATCTTCGAAGGAAGGAAATGCCCAATTATCACCCATTGTTTTCGATATATCTAAACATAAAGGTATGACCTTGTCAGATTATTTCGAGTAAATTTTACCCATTGAGACGATTTCTTCAACATTGTACCATTCGACGGTGAGATGTTTGATGAATAGATACGAATTGACCGGATTACCGAAATAACGTTCGGGATTACCTTGTGCTTGGCGAATTTCATCCTTGATGACATTGAGAAATCTTTTTAGAAGAAAAAACTATTAGTAGATAGAACACAAAATCATATCAATACTTTTCAACTTGATCTAAGCGTTCGTATTCATCCTTGAGATATTTTTCTAGTTGTTTTGATAGTTCAATTTCGGTATTGAACAAATGCGTCAAATGCGACGTTGATGTAAACGATTCACTATGAACGAGTATCAGATTGAGAAAAATCAAATAAACAAAGCAGATGAGAGACATATTCGAGACGTTTTTGCAAATGATCTGCAAAGATGGTAGAAAAAGAAATCATTAACTATTCTGGACGATCATATTGGATTTGTCATTTATAAACGACGACCCGATGATATTGACGAGATAATGTAACAGGAATATTTCTCTCTCTCTCGACAAGATTACCAGTCAGCAAGATGAACACAGATTATTCGATCGTTCCAAACGTCGAGAAACGCCTGGTTAGTACTGTGACCTCTTATCTTCTTTCTACGCAGAGAATTTCCCTTCAACAAGACCGAAAGAGAACAAACAAGTATAGGTCGATATCGTACTAGGAAGGAATATATGTATGTGTCCTTACGCTGCGGTGCTAAATAGCAGTTATTCGATTGAATAAAAATCAACCAATCCGTAGAATTGATCGACCTCTGTCATGATTATCGACTCAAGTATTCAAGAATCCTAGTGTGAATCATACAATATATTTTATTCAATTTTTTTCTCTATAGTTATGCAATTCAACAATCTAGAAATTTCTTTTTGCAAAACAAGTGCACATTTTTTCCTTTTCAGGTCATCAACGGTTTTTTCTTTCTTGTTCTCGGCAGCCATTGTTGTTCTTGTGCGTCACTGTTAATAACCTTGTGACGTGGACGAAGGCAATTACCCAGCTGACGAGTCGTGTGATTCAGCATAGTACGACGGTATATATAAGTGTATATTCTCTGCAGTTCAAATCATTTTCCTCGCGCCAATTCAACCAGTTATTTATCGCCTTTGTTTCTTATTCAACACTAAGAAATTACAACCATGCAAATCTTTGTGAAAACTTTGACTGGCAAAACAATCACACTCGAAGTCGAGCCAAGTGATACCATCGAGAATGTTAAAGCTAAAATTCAGGACAAAGAAGGTATCCCACCTGATCAGCAACGTCTTATCTTCGCCGGTAAACAATTAGAAGACGGCCGAACACTCAGCGACTACAACATTCAAAAGGAATCAACTCTCCATCTGGTTCTTCGTTTACGTGGTGGCATGCAAATCTTCGTCAAAACACTCACAGGCAAAACAATCACGCTCGAAGTCGAGCCAAGTGATACCATCGAGAATGTTAAAGCTAAAATCCAAGATAAGGAAGGTATCCCACCAGATCAACAACGTCTCATCTTCGCCGGCAAACAATTAGAAGACGGTCGAACACTCAGCGACTACAACATTCAAAAGGAAAGTACGCTCCATCTCGTACTCCGACTTCGTGGTGGCATGCAAATTTTCGTCAAAACACTCACAGGCAAAACAATCACACTCGAAGTTGAACCAAGCGACACGATCGAAAACGTTAAAGCTAAAATCCAAGATAAGGAAGGTATCCCACCAGATCAACAACGTCTCATCTTCGCCGGCAAACAGCTTGAAGGTAAATGAAATGATTATGATCAGTCTCCAGAAATATTAATTCGTATTTGTTTATTATTAGATGGCCGCACGCTCAGCGACTATAACATTCAAAAAGAATCAACTCTCCACCTGGTACTTCGCTTACGTGGTGGTATGCAAATCTTCGTCAAAACACTTACAGGCAAAACGATCACGCTCGAAGTCGAGCCAAGTGATACCATCGAGAATGTTAAAGCTAAAATTCAGGACAAAGAAGGTATCCCACCAGATCAGCAACGTCTCATTTTCGCTGGCAAACAATTAGAAGACGGTCGCACACTCAGTGACTATAACATTCAAAAAGAATCAACTCTCCATCTGGTTCTTCGGCTCCGTGGTGGTGACATGCAATAAAGCTTCAATAGGATATCCAGGACAATCGATTTCATCGACAGTTTTTCTGTTTCTTTCTCTATTCTATATTGTATAATCAAATTAGTTCCGATATTCAACTGAACGGAGTGCTTTTTTCTTTTGTATTAATTATCTAACCAAAATAGTCATTTAATGCATTGTTATCGAGTCATACATTGAACAGAGTGCATAAATAAAACGATGTTATCGAGATTTTAAATGCGTAATAGTTTATTGCTCTAAGCTTATTTTGAAAGAGTTGTTCGAATGAAAATTGTATCTACTAGATATGCATTCAAATGATTGAAATTCATTCAGTGTTTTGAAGTAATATGCAATTAAAACGCTCGTTCGTCCGTACCGTACGAATATTGTGTATGAAACATAGATATTGTCACTTATATACTACATGTTAATTACAGGTATCTGTCTCTAGCTGTCATATGTGTAAGTTAGGATATTTTCGGTGACTGCGTAAAATAAAATGAAAGCGCGTAAAAATGATATGGTGTATCTAACGATGTCTGAAATAATATACGAAGCGTACATCGTACTTCTATGTGAAATAGAAGTCTTAGCATGCGTTTAGAACAAAATCATTCAGTTGATGAAATACTTGTTCATCACTAGCATTATCTACTTGAGAGTAAAGAAAAACAAAAATTTCGAAACATTTGCACTGAATATGAACAAACGATTGAAAACAAAGCTTTGGTTTTCGCACATACCATTGTCATCTTTGTTGGAAACATGTACATACATAACTATTGTAGTTAGGAACGTTTATTTGTAAGAATGAAATGCCGGACTATTTAAATGGATATTAGAAAACAATGAATGCTGCGCGTACTTAATAAATTAGTTTTCGTTTATGTTGACCAATGTCTTTCATTTGCGTCGAAGATTTGCGTGGTAATTTGCTGTTCGCTTCGAATAGTCGATCTTTGGAAGTTAATGTGGTTGGTGATATCAGTCGCATTCGGACAAGAATGCCTTTGTCCGATAGTTCTTGTTGTTGTTGTTGTTGATGATGTTGACGAAGTTTAAATAAATTGAACAGTTCGTTGTCTTCATCGTCGGATACTGATACTTTCTGACCCATTGTTAATTTTACTCTTGACGTCAGCAAATATCGTCACCTATGCAACACAATTACCTATTGTAGTCATTTGCACTGTTACTTATATACGTTGACACGAAGAATCTATACACGTGAGAATTTTCATGCGTATCATTGAAAACCATCATTAGATAAGTACAAAAGCAACAATTGTTTCCAATAGATATATTTATTAATAGCAACAATGAAAAAAAATCACTCGTCGTACTATATCCTTCGATAAAAGAGAACGTATGCATGAGCTTCGAGCACCTTGCTTTCAGGAACTTTGTGTATTGTATTATCACTGATATGATACCACGCCGGTGGTGGAGATGATGGATCAGAGTCTTTTGTACTATTTTTGGTTTGGCATTGCTCATCAGGCGAAGGTTTGAAGAGATTAGCTAAGATATGATCAAGAGGTTTCGAACAAGATTCTTGTGATACATCCGAATCGATTGCAGAATGTTTGATATATACAGTGTAGTGTCCACTGCGAAGTGTACCGGAATGTTCAATGACTGCGTATAGAGAATATTGAAATTTATTTGATGTTATTTGAGTTGAGCAGCGATCGGTAAGGTCAAGTTGAAGAGGGAATTCAATAAATTTATTGATTTTTTCACTGTACGAACCATACTGAAAAGAACGAGAAAGTCGAGAATGTTCAATTAGGAAATAGTTACAGACCATTTGAAATCGCTTTAAAAATAATGGTAAGACCGGTGGAAGTTGAAAGAATATCGTTTGACGAACTGCTTCTGTTAGTACTTTTTCTAAAGAGAAACTTTTGTATCAAACATAAATTAACTTCTAGTTAAGTTTTACTTTGTGTTCGATCAAGTGACCGACAATAATAACAATCGAATGAATTCTCTCCGGAAAGAGTTTCTGGCTTGAAATATCTTTGAAAACACTGTTCTAATGTATGAATATCATCTGTTTCATCGGTTGTTGGCAATTCTTTGACTGTTTTCGAGTAATTCAAAAATTTCTGAGAAAGACTCTCATCAACAAATGGTAATGGTCGAGAAGTTGTTTCATGGATTAACGTTAATTTCGAGACCATATCAGCAAGCATACAAGTTGATTCGACTGTTGTCAAAGGTCCTTCGTTTTCCTCTTCATCCTCTTCATTTTCTTCGTCATCAACGTTTTCATCTTCAGCTCGCTCCACTTCATTCTCTTCCACAGCTGTTGTTTCATTGATTGTATTGCATTTGACTTCAGCTGTCTCCTTAACAGTTTCGTTTTCTGTACTTGCAACAACTGTTTCGTCCGTAGGTGGTGAAGATGATGATTCTTCAAGTGGCAATTGTTCTTCAACTTTCTTTTTTGCTGTCTGCCGTCCTTTAATTTTACCAAGTCCAGTACTTCGTCTCAACTATTATGTGAACACATAGATTATACGTTCTAAAACGAGAATTTCTCATACGTTTTTCTTCTCTTGCTTTTTCAAAGCTTTCTGTTGTTTGTTAGACAATGGTTTCGCATCTTTTTTCGATGTCTTCGCCATATAGTCTTCACGTTTTCTTCGATTGCGATAATTTTGCGCCGGTGTTGTCATCTATCACACAAGAAAGCATAGCTAATATTTCACTCGACTTAATACTATTTACCCGGTCCGTCAATGGCAACAATAAACCAAGGAATGGTTCAAGTTTCATCAAAGACTAAAGTGACATCCTGAAACGATCTTTTCGAATTCATGAAATCTTTATTTACCTTGCCGCATTTTTTACACGTAATTACATCCAGTAAATGACCGCCGAACACGGAATCATATGTTGTATAGGGTTCATTACATCCAATTACTAGAAGTTCTCAACTATTTCAGAGAAACTATCGAAGATTTTCACTTACAGCAGAATATTTTGGACGGATCATCATCATTCAGAGAATGACTTACTGAGTTCGGCTGAAGTTTTCTTAACTAAATCAACAGACACAAGCAATAATAGATGAGAAAATCATTGTCAAAATACTTTAATCTCTTCTGCACGTAAGATTAACATCAAATTCATAAAGAGTTCATGACTATCGTGTTGATCATATCCTTCGTACGCTGGTATTCTAAATGGAACAGACAGGTCTAAGATCCTCATGTAGTTTGAATTGGTTTACCTTTGTATCAGACTGTTGAATAATGGCTTTGGATCAATAGATGGTTTCTTTTTATCAGTCGAAGAAAATTCATTGAAAACGTTCATCAATTGAGCAGTTGTGGTTGATGGATATTTCGTTTCATTTTCTTTCGTCATGGCAGATACTATTTCATACAATCTCGTCGTCAGTATTGGCGTATGTGCGATCGACTTGAGTAGAAACAACATACTGAAAATCGAAGGAAGAAACCGGTTCAAACACATACTTGAATAATCACATTAAAAAAACAAGTGTTCCCGATATTGTGAAGACCTTTAATCAACATTCGCTGTTTAAGTTTGTCGACTAGTTCATCTTGTTGTTCAGATTTGGAGGTTTTTGGCGAACTGGTCGATATAGTAGTACTACTTCCAAGTCCAGAATCTGTATCTGATGCCGCTAAGGAAGAAAGATATACAATATAATCAAACATCTCTGTGATGAAAATAACCTAGCTACATGTTTCAAGGGATTTTTCACTTCGAATTTGCTCCTCTGCTTGTTGTGTCCGTGTTTGCTGTTCGACCAGTTTCTGTTCGGTTTCCTCTTCGAGTTCTTGTTTTAATTCACGAACGTCTTGCTCACGTTCTTCTATTTCACGAGCTCGCTTTTCGCGACGCCGATCTTTATGTCCTTTGCCCATAGAAATCTCCTTTTCTAAATGAAAATACGAAATGAATTTCTATGAAAAGCGATTTTTACTTTCGCAATACTTACCAGCTAACTAAACCCGAATCTCTCGTAACCAATCGAAATTTAATCCAGTCTCCTGACATCTACGTACCATCGTTCATTAGTTAAACAATGCACTAATCAAACATCTTAGTTACCTAATTGAATTTGTTTACTATTTCTTCTACTCGATTACTTGCACACCCATAAATAAACTTGTCTTTATATAATCATTGATGACTAAACGTTCGAAAAGACGTATATAGTACATGAAAAATGCGTACGTCACTGTCACAGGTTGAAAACATTCCTAACCTGTCGAAATCATCCGAGGAACAAAAACCTGTACGCGAAATTTCTCGTCGATCTCAAAAAACATTTGATCTAAATGACGCCAAGGCATTGAAAGTAATCAAAACCATTCTTTCTTAGCAGCATTTCACGATCACAACATATCCTTGTTTCGTAATTTCGTAGAATGAAATCGATCAATCATTCAAAAGCACTGCGGGAAAACTGACGATTTTCGATCAACGCGATGAAATAGCCGGTAAAAGAATAATTGCATTCCTAGCCAAAAATTCATCTATTTGAATAACTTAGAATCTATTCAATCACTTGCCACACGATTTCAACCCACACGTCCAATAACTCCACCTGACGTAAGTACCCGTTTATAATAAATTTTACAATGCGAAGCAATAGACCGTAGAAGTGTTTTTAGTTTTTATCATCTTAAGTGTTGCATTGTTCGAGGTGAATCTAGTCGCTATTCATATTTAGCTGATTAAGTCAATAGGTTCTTATCTCTATGGAATAGATTGTGTGACTTTCCGAGAGCGTGGAGTTATTCATGCAGAAGTCAAGAGATATATCTGACTCTTTATCCGTTGGTACGAGCATTATTTGACGTGTTGTCTATGCTTGAATGAGATATTATCGAAACAGTATGATTTTTTCGACAAAGAGTTCAAAATAGGCTCATCAATGCTGTCTAAAGATATCTGGCTAATCTTGACACATTCCATGCAGAAATTGCTTCTCATTTGATACATCTTCAGGGAATACAATAGTTTGACGCGATCTTTTTCAATATTTTGCCACTATAAGTTGATATGGAAAAAAAAGTCATTATGTACTCGTATACGTCGCGAAATTCTCTCCAATGCTCTTTGGTAGTATAGTTCAAGTAGACTGAAGATACTTCTCTTAACGATTATCGTCGAACCTACATGTCATCTACTTTTTGGAGAATCTGATTATACAGATATTTTTGATGTGCTTGAACTATATCATCAAGGCTAAATAAAGTTTAATGCCTTTATATGTTCCTTCTTGGAGAACTCTGTAAGTACATAATTGCCATTCTTTTCAGCGTCAATTGTTAGTAAGAAAAGATGAAAATAATCGGTTCTAATCAGCTTTGTCCAATATGTGTTTTCTGTCACGTAATCCTCGTCAAGATGCAATTCATAATGTGATTTTGCCCGTAAGAAAAGATGAAAACCTGTAATTAACTTCCGGTATACTGTTGACGTTGAAACGAGTTTGACTAATCGATGTTTTCTTTCTAAAATAAGAATCTCATTTATTCACTTTTTAATGACGTAGGAAGAAGTAACGTATGATACAATTCCACGTGATGTGGAACAATTATTAGACTTCATTCGGCGTCGCTTGGACATCCGACATATTCCATTAGACACAACGCGCTTAACATCCGATGATTTGTCTCAATTAGCGTCAGTTATTCTCAGTCAGATGCGTTCGAAATGGATTGATATTCAAGACATATGTGTTCAACATCCTCTAATAACTCCGAAACGAAATCGGGAACTAGTTCGTCGTGTAATCGTCAATGCTATTCTCATTTGTGCTAATATTTTTGAACATACCATCCAAGAAGCACAAGTTTTCCATGATCGATACGTGTTTTCTCATGCAGCTAACATGACTCGACTACGAACGTTACTCGCGGATAAAATCAATGCTTTGTATGTAGAATCACGAAAACAAAAAAGGTCGCCTTCAGATTCCGTTTTGATTTCAATAGAATTAATATTCATTCATTGCGTGAACATCTCGCTGCAGAAATGATTGAAGAAGAGCGATTAAAAAAGCATATTATATTCGAAGATTCTACTACCAAAAGTCCTCGAAAACGTTTAGATAAATTAACAGTTCTTTCACAACACCGACCAGATGTTCGCGATGTGGTAAATACTTCTATACTACATCTCATACCCTCTTTTATCAACATGTATTATAGATTGAACATGCAGGTAAAAGCTACAAGTACATACCACCGGACTCAGATTTTGATTCTAAACGATACTTTCGTCAAGTAATTGATTACATTTGTTGTGCTTTTACATTTCTTTCTCATTGATATGTACTTTCATAGATGATGGCAAGTATGCCGGATGCCGCTCATTTACGTCGTCCGCCTGTCATCTTACCACCGATGATGAATAGGGATGTGTACTCACCAAGGTCCTCGATAGATTCGCTCAGTCAAGCGAGAACCGCTCGACGACAATCAGCTGAAAAATTAAGTGAATCATCATTGGAACGGCAACGAGAGACGGACCATATTCAAAGGTATGCGATCTCTAATTATCTCTATTGAAATTACCATAGTCTGTTGATAGAATTCTTAGACGAAGACAATATAGTTCATTACCGAATATTCACTCGAAATTTCTTTGTGAAGAATTCGATTTTAATTTTGATAATGTTAAGAAACATCAACATAAGACAACTGATTTAATACGTGAAAGATATAGCGTCGAAGAAAAACAAGTAAACAACGATTTCTCTGTCTCCCTCAAGCCTCCTTTGTTCATATATTCGTTGTACTTTCTAGAAAAAGAGTATCGAGCTCAAGAAATCAATGTCCAACCGCGATGATCTCCTACGATTATCCATGCGAGTTACAACTAATGAAGATGACCAAGCAGATGAAATTCCACCACTAATCAAAGTCTCGAAATGAAATTCTTTTGATTAGTACCAACTGTTACGTTTCTATTCGGAAATAGGTCTTGACATCATCACCTGACAGTCAACAACGTATCAATGAATGTAAACAGACAGTTGTAGCTATAGCAAAAAGACGAAAAGCTTTTCTCGACCAAATCAAGTAATTACATCACTATGCAAAAGAAAATCTCGCTATCATTCGTATTTATTTCTTAGGGAAGACGTTCGAGATGAACCAATCTGTCCTCAACCAACGTCCATCGAACACGCATTTAAAAATGTAAGTACAGAAAAGCGATAAACACGATGTTAAACTTCAATCTCTATCTTTATAGTTAACATTCCGAATCTCTGATATCACATTAGCAAATTTTCTCTTCCAATCCTCATTTCTTCTCACCAGTTTCACGACGATATTCAATAACTACTTCGGTGATATTGACGATGATACAGCTGCATATCTCGATCGAAATTTACATATTGGTCAGCAGGTGAAAGAAGTCTATGAACAATTATTAACAACAATCGATACGGATCATTGCTTTAAACTGGACATGGTACGTAGAACTAAACATTCATCATAACGTTTGACATAGACAGCGTGCAGATTCTGAATGAATAATTATGGTTATGGTTATGATATTTTCCTTTTGTGCCCAAATCTCAAGAGGATAGATTTGTTTTCCGAACAACATTTTCACTATCGAAATAACTGTTGATGCTTATTTAGGATAAATATGTCGTACAATGTCCTAGTCGTTTGGATTTACAATCATCGCAAGCATCGAGAACATTAACGAAACCATTTATTCAACAAATTAATAATCGATCTCTTGCCAAACGACATGACCCACCTTGGAAAGAATACGATAACAACCGTCAACGTTGGATTCAAACACCGGATCCACATCGAATAGAAGAAGAAGCTGAAGCTAAAAAGAAAAAGAATGCCAAAAGTCGACACAAAGGCCTACCCGAACCGACTGTCAGCATGAGTCTCGTGCCTGACCCCCAATTGATAGCAGCTTATAAACCGCGTAATCCACGACAAACGCGTGATTTTCAATTATGGAAAGATTACTGGTCACAAGTTTACACAGAGAATGATTATTTGAAGTACTTGTGTACACAATCGACAGATTATCTTCATCATATATTTCATCTACATGATAAACTACCCGAAGATAATCGTCTTAGTGAAGAAGACCAAGCTTTAGTTGATGAACGTAATCGTGCCTTGAAAGAACGCGAGGAAAAGATTGCTCAACTGAAAGAACGAAAGAATCAATTTGAACAAGGCGTCTGGAATGCACAAAGTGTTTTTCTCGGTGGACTTGGTCATGAACCAACATTACATCCTGATGACGATCCAATTGTGCGATTTGAGCGAGATCTGGAAAATCGTAAACCGAAATCGAAACGCATTGACCTGTTTGATCCCACCGCTCATGAAAAAGCTCTTTCAGATCAACGTCTATTGGCCACCGTTTTGAATAATGTCAAGGATATCAAAGCGCAGAAACGATTAGAACAAATCTGGAAACTAGTGAAGATGGTTGATCATGATCGTTTACATATGGCTGTGAAATATAGTACAATTGAGTATGAAACAAAAATTGAAGCGGTAAGATGAAGCAAGAGAATCTATCGAATGGATTTACCGTTTGTTTTGATTAGGCATTAGAGGCTTGGGAAACAATTGCACAACAAATTCTTCGTCGAGAGAAATTGATCGTTGATTTAGAGAATTTCGAACGGACAGCATCGGATGCTAATCGATTTTTCGAGTCCGGTATGATCAGATGAGCTCTAGTCATAAAGATAATTTTGTCTTTTCTAGGACCTGTGGGTGGTTCAAAAATGCGTTTAAGTGAATCACGTCGTCGAACGTATTTATACAATCAATTGTCTATACTCGAAAAACAGATAACGGAACAATGGAATAGCATCAAAACGAACCTCGGTGATATAGTTACTTATAATGGTCGTAATTATCTCGATAAAATTCAATATGATAAACTGGAAATGTTACATTATTTACAAGAAGAACGTCGTTTGAATTATTTACATTCCTATACAACCGTTGGAAAGCATTCTCAACTTGACTCGACTTTTAATCATGTTTTATAAAGCGAATCTCGAATATTTGTTTCATATCGAATGAAATCTTGTTTATTTTTTTGACACTTTTACAAATATCTTCTTGTATCTTTTTCTAGATGGCTTCATCGTATTCTACTTCTATTGATGATGTTGAAATGAGTTGTAAGGGCATGCAATTCTTGTTAAATAATGATCTCGATGCATGTCAAGCTCTTTTCGATCAATATCGATATTATTCACCATTGATGAATGGCGGTTGGTCATTTGTTTCGTTCATGGTAAGATCAAATTTGGTCGTTGATATGCTAAACAAACTGATTTCTAGCGTGCTGTGATATCTTTCGATGATCAGCGTTTAACGCAAGCTGGTCGTGACCTTGCGGAGTCAGAGAAATTATGTGCAAATGAAACAACATCAAAATTTACGCGTCCAAACCCATCGCCAGATCCAAAGGTAATTGAAAACAAACTTGAACCCTCAACACTACTCCACATTTTGTTCGATTTAGACGGTTACTTACGAAGAAAATCTTACTCGACGAATCGTCATTGCTGATTGTAAACTCTATCAAGGTATGTGAAGAACAAAAGACACAAACTCAGGCAAATTTCTTCTTCTTTCATAGCAATTTTAACATTGATTAAACAAGAACTATCAGGTTTAATTGGTGCTGGTTTACTTTTGCGCAAAGCATGGAAAGTCTATGAAAAACTTCACAGCGAACTATTCGAATTATATCGAGCTAAAGATCCCAATGCCGAAAAAGATTACGGAGCCAAACCAGAAGACAACATAGCAATACAATTTGAAGACACAAATGGAAGTACAGTTAATGGTGACGACGACGACGATAATCTTTCGTTTAAAAGTTTTGACAGTGATACGAATAATTTATCCGATGATCTTCCGTTATTTACAATAAAACGCCTTTTGGGTTCCGTTTCGTTTGGTTATGGACTTTTTCAAATAGCACTTTCATTTGTTCCACCAAGAATTATGAAACTAATCAAACTTCTCGGATTTGAGAGCGATCGGTAAGCTTTCTTCACTTATAAAAAAAACACATTCATTCATTCGTTTGGTTTCTTTGAAGAAAAGCTGCATTGGCTGCTCTTCGGTTTTCTAGTCAAAGCGTGGACATGAAAGCTCCGTTAGCAAATCTAACCTTATTATGGTATCATTGCATAATTCAACCATTCTTTGCCATTGACATATCTAGTCCACCTGGTAATTGAAATTCTACAAACGTAAATATGTCTTTTTCTGTTCTATTTGCAGATGTTAGCGAAGCGAAAGTGATTCTTAAGCGTAATATTGCGAAATATGATCGATCAACGCTGTTTATATATTTCCAAGGACGTTTGGAACGTCTTGAAGTAAGTACGCTCAAGATGTGCTATGTGAAACATTTCATATGTTAATAGAAAGATCTTCCAAAAGCTTTGTCAACATTTTTGAATGGTCTTAACGCTGCTAATTCGCAAATACAAGCCGCATCAAGTCCAAGATACAATGAATTAGATCAGATATTAGTCTACGATCTTGGATTTTGTTATATGATGGGACTAAATTTTGAATATGCTTTGTCCTGCTTTTCGAGGTGAGTTTTTTCTCCTTAGAAATCATATCTGACATTCTTCTCACGATAAAAACAGATTGAAAGATGAGAGTCGGTGGTCAAAAGCGTTTTATTGCTATACTTGTGCAAGTAAGAATGTGTTAACAAGAGATTTAAAAACTGATTTTGAATGAAATGTTAATTAGTTTGCTCAGCAGCGATGAATGATGGAAAATCATCCGCTAATTTCGTCAAAGAAGGAATCAAACTTCTTCAGAAGCGCTCAAATCCGGTGGAATTATTTGTGCAAAAACGAGTAATGATCTTCTTTTCCTCTTGTTATTTGAGTGTACATTGTCTATTCGATTCAGTTGGACTATTTGAAAAAATATCCACCGTCAGTATCATCAGCTTATGTACTTGTCATCGAAATGTTATACTTATGGATTCTTCTACCGCTTTGTGAAGAACCAACAATACGAAGAATGTTGCAAAGTAAGGAAAATATTCATATTAATGTTTATCTATATCGGTGTGTATGTTTAGTTATTGAAAAACATGGCCAAGATTCGAAGGATGATGCTAAACTTCGTCCAATTACTTGTTTTCTCGAAGGAGCGATTCATAATATCATACATGACTTTAATGATGCTGAAAATGTATGTTTGCTAGTCTATGAATTGAGGATTTCGTACATCTGCGATATTCTAGTGTTATGAAGAAGCTCTGGCTCGAGTTGACGATTCGAAATTAATTTTCACGAAATACATTTTGCCATTTGCTTCATGTGAACTTGGTATTCTTGAATATCTTCATCATCAAGTAAGTTAATCATCATTGAAACTCGTCGCTGCATTTCTTTTTTTTCTTCGTCAGAATACCGAACGAGCAAAAGAGCTGCTAACACGAGCTAAAGTAAGACATTTGTTTAATCCGGAGAGTGAGTCAAGACTGAGAATGTTTTAGGAGAAATATTCGGATTATGATTTCGACAATCGTTTACAAATTCGAGCAACAGCAACATTGAAAATTATTTCCGCGCAAGAAGCCGCTAGTGCTGATCATTAACTTTGTATATTTTTTCAAAATTGCCGCCGGTGTACTAATTTATTTCATATACCAATTCGATTTTAATCTTTTCCAAAACTGATCGATCAAATTTCGAGCCAGTCAGCCTCTTTCTTGTCCAATAATTTATCCACGATTTTCATTTTATTTATTCATTTTGGGAGACATTTTTCTAAGATCTGTTTTACGCGACATTGTATAGTTAGTTGTATGTTACCAAATAAACCAATTCCAGCTTTCGAAAGTCAATCATTAACAATGACTTACCGGAACGATCAACCTTGACTTGAAAGAATAACGAACGTGACAAACGCATTCATGTGTACGATTGATATTTTGTAATTATATACAGTTCAATTGAAATTAGACTGCAAGCACGCAAATCATCTGTCATACATACTTATTTTCTACTCATAATTTAAAGTATCACTAAGTTCGACATCTGTCCACTTGAATTCTTCGAATGCCTTTAACTATTCGACATGTCATATCCGTTTCGCTAATGTTTCTAGTGTATGTTGACGAACGAGAATTAAGTTAGATAAAAGTGCTTTTCTTTAGTGTGACGATGAATAATCTTTTTATTGTTACCCAAACATATAACGGAATAACAAAAACAAAAGGAAAACATTGTTGGTGCAACATGATTATTCAGTTGATTGTTTCTTCTTTTTTGAACCACCTTTGCCTCGATGTTGTTTCTTTCGGCGTTTCTTTACAGCCTAAATGAAAAGCATTTCGAACTATTCAGTAAACGCTTTCTTTCGCTTTACATCGTATTTCTTCAAAAGTTGATCGATTTCTTCAGGTTTCGTTTCACTTTTCTTCTTGTGACCTAGTTCACCCAAATCTTTTTGTAATTCTCGTAAAGTCTAAACAAATCCAGACGCAATACAAATAATCATTACGTTTCAAACACTTACATTCACATCGACTTCACAAGATAAGCGATTGGATTCAAATACTTCGGGTAAGCGTTCATCCGATAAAGGATAAATACCACGTGAAAGCGCTTCAAATCTATATGTAATGAAAAGTAGGAATGTCCGGTATTCACTGAAGAATCTTACTTTCGAGCTAATTCGTAAATTTGTTTACGATTTCTTTGTCTACAACTTTCGACTTTCGCTATTTTGATTAATTTTTCCGAAAGAAGTTTGTAATCAAACTACAATCAAAACGCAGTTCAATGAAGATTCTTTGCGAAGATGTTCAACATACTTGTAAAGCAGTATCTTCTTCTTGTTCACCTTCATCATTGATCTCCATTTCTTCTTCAATGGCCTGTCGACCAAACGGTTGAATCGTTTCCATTTCTTCTTCGGCATCAGGATCGATACCAACATCAGAATATTGAATGATCAACAAGAACAGATTCTTGTAAACATGTTTTATCAAGATTTCACTAGCAACATACCATCAGAATGAAGAAACTACCAAGGATGTCTGTCAAACCACTTACTTTTCTGATGTTTTGATAATATTGAAAAATGGTGATAATAAACGAAGCAATCGTTTGGGTTTCAAGGCAACTCCACCCACTTTAGCAAGTTCTTCAAGATAAATATCCGTTACGTGTAATTTCAACCCTAGAAAATCAAGTCAACGAATCAGTCACTTCGATTTCCATTACGAACCATCACATGAACGATTGCCATTTGGACTCAAGACGTTTTTCGTAAGCATTTTTGTGAATTTTAGGATATCACTTTTGAGCCATTTGAGATTTTTGAGAAAAACAAATGAATCACGGAGAAAATAACGAACGAACTATTCGAATAAACATATAGATAAGAGAAGAATTACGATATTCGTTTACCGTCATGAATTTACTCAGCCGCCATCGATCAATACCCCACCATTCCCGAGCAAATGTAGCAAAACCAGCATCGATATACAATCGTGCTTGATCATTATCACGAAATTCATGAATCCAAGATGATATTTGTGCTGCTAATTGATCCTTACATTTGAAAAAGAAAACGCACGAATACAGTTCGTTTACACGTCATAGAAAGCTTACTTGCAAAAGAGGTTTGTCAGCCATCCACATGTTATAATAAAGTCCTTTCCAGATTTTAATTAGATCGTCATACGAAAAGAAACTTGTTGGATTCAATGTCCGTGCATTAATCCATGCTTTCAATCGTTCAACTGCTTTCGTTCGTTGAGCTTTACTCGAATCAACTAACTTGTGAACAAGAATACGTTCGGGTTCAAGCTCGACTGTTTGCTGTTCATTATCATCGTTCGATTTTCGTGGCATTCTTTGGATTCAACTACACACGAGTACGTAAAGTAACAACAAAAATAAACAGCATGAAAATTTCACAAACTCAAATCTGATTGGTCGCTCGTTTCTACCAATGATGTCGCTGGTATTTTTGCGTTCTTTATTCTTGTTTACCATTTGATTGAACATGAACATAGTAGGACTATTATATAAACCTCTCGACAGTGATCATCAACATTTTTTGACACATTCCAATACATTTTCGTTTCAGATCATGCCATTAGTTTCACTATTCGATCGGAATTTATCAACAACATCTTCATTTAAACAATCACCTAATCGCACTGAACAGGTAAGTGACCTCGGAATTGAACATTGATCTATATTCGAGAACACTTCTCTTTCTGCGCGATAGTGAAATCCTATGTGCCGCTCGAAAATGCTCTCTTAAAGAATAACGACTAGTTCGCCGTAATCGGATCACTTGAGATATTGTATAGGATGTCCTTCTAACATAAGTCATCAGTAAGACAGACAGTAAGCGAACCCGTCTGTGTGTAAATTTCATAAATGTGCAAATGAGGCATGGAAAATGAAGGTTATATCCTCCATCTCTCAGATACATGTCATCAAAAATGAGAATTTTTCTATTTCGGATGCTAGTTCTGCCCTTCCAGACAAATGTCTACCTTGATAGAGAAAGGAGCATAGCCGAAGACATACATAAGTGTTGATTACTTTTCCTAGTGAAGTCTGTCTTTTATTTAACGAGATTCAATCGTATAAGTTATACAAATCATTTGTACTTCACGTAAACAGTCATCCTAATTATCCCACACGTTTTATCTCAAGAAGAAGAAGAAGAAGTTTGCTCATTCTTACTTCTGTCTGTATGTATAGACAGATCTTCAGTCATTTATCGAGGTCAAGGAAACTATCATTCTCATTATTATCAATGCTATTGTTACTTCTGCTGGCACCGCAAGAGACAATTTAAGGCGATATATACATTCTATCCATACACAAACACACACACACACGAAAGCTATTGAATAAACTATGAGCTACAAATGGCATATTAAATAAATATTCATTTGTGCATGTGCGGACACTAAACTTGTGACATAATCGACGATGATGATGCGTGTTTCGACTAACAATAATACCATCTTTGTAACATTGATGATTGAATGAGCAAAAAAAAGGATCGGATACAATGATGGCTTGTTTTGCAGATAACATGAAAGAGCGCAAACGAACATCGATGATTGTCTTTTTCTTTTCAATGTATTGCATTTCCCGATTGGATTTCTCTCTCGTTTTTCTTCTTTCTTTTTGTGTTCGAGATTAATACGTCGACTCCTCCGTTTCTTTTTGTTTCTATTATAGCCGACTATTCATTCCTACTCAAATGGCAACAGTTCTGCCAAGGAGAATGGCTGCGATTCGTCTTTTCTCAAGCATCAACAGCAATTTCACCAACATCATCATCAGCGTAAGTTACTTATCTCCGACAGCGCCTAATCATAACAATATCTCTCGAGTGAAATTAAACATGAGAAAGGAGGAAAGCCAAAAAAAATGCGAAACAAAGAAGCAGCTGCAGCTGTTCACATGTTTGATGTATCCCGCTGCGTTCGAATATGGATATTCTCATCATTACCATATGAACAGAACAAAAAATAGAAAAAATGCAAAGTTTTGTAGTAATAATACCGAGTTCTTCTCGCTTCTCTCTCTATCAAGGCCTTTTCTTTCAATCAGAACCTATCATTTGAGATAGGAAGAATGAATACTAGAAGAATATGATAGTATGTACATATTGGGTGGATCGACGCTCTCGGTGTTTGTGTGCGCATATTAAGACGATTGCACCCATTTGTATTGACAATCTATACGTATAAATGTATGTGCCATTAGACGATTGATGGTGTTTGTCGACTTGCCCTTTTGTTGCTTATGAGTATAATCATTTATTCTAATTTCACTATAGTTGTATAGAGTATATTGTAGAGTAGCGTACACGAA